>JAJIBD010032050.1:0-130612 GCA_021461705.1 Cryptotis parvus | reverse complement strand
ACAAAGAACTTAAACAAATAAAAGTGGAAAAAAACAAAAACTTGAAGAGTTGTTAAATGTATGATGCACAGTTTAAGATGAATTAGGGACATGGCATAAATATAGAAGTGTACATATTATGATACCAATATCCAAGGTCAAGTGAAACATATGTCAGGAGGTCTTGTCAAAGGTGGAAATTATCACAAACGTGTGGGAGTCGGGGAGGTTAGGTAAGACAGAAAATGGAACAGTGTGCTAACAATTGTCGAGGTACTAATGCCAACCTAGAACTGAGCATTAAATGGAGGCAAAAGGATACACATGACAACCTTTTAATGTATTATCTGTAATCCATAGTCTGAGGGGAAGGAAAAGAGAGAGATGAGAGAAAGGGAAAGAAATAAAGAACCTGCCATGGAGGTGGGCTGGGGGAGGAGGGAACCGGGACGCTGGTGGTGGGAGATGGGCACTGGTGGAGGGACGGGTGCTGGAACACTGTATGACCAAACCCAAATATGAACTTTTTAATTGTATATATTTTTATTTGTATATCTCACTGTGGTATAATAAAATACTTAAAAAAAAAAAAAGGTATCGAAAAAATAGCTAAAAGGACAAAGAACCCTCCGGCTCCGGGCACATCTCTTTGACTCACGTTCTCCCTGCATTAACATACGCTCAGAGACCTGGGCCCCTATGAAAGCAGGATGAGAATGCTATTCAGGTCTCCCAGAGAGGAATGAAAGAGCTATGCTTGGAATATCACAAAAAATTTTAAAAAAATAAATAAAGAAGGCAATTATCATACGTGCTTGGCAATAATATGTTGTCATCTAAATAATTTAAACAACTGATTAGGCAACACATACATGCACATATATATCTGGGGGGGGGGGCATACCTAGTGGTACTTGTATCACTCCTAACTCCTCTGTATTCAGGGATCAGTCCTGGAGATGCTCAGGGGAATGTACGTGGAGCCAGAATCAAACCTCAGTAGGCTACGTGCGAGGCAAATGCCTTACCTGCAATACTATTTCGCCATCCCTTATCAATATATATTTGACCCTATCGTAAGTATATTGGCAATAGTGGGAGAAGTGTGTGTGTGTGTGTGTATGTATGTATGTCTTATGTGAGTAGGAAGCCAAATGATAAACTACAAGGTAGCCAAGTTATGGTTATATAGTACACTTTATTATGAAAAAAGAAGAGTAATAAAATATATTAAAACAAGTAAAGACTATTTATCTCTAGAGACCCAATATGGCAGTAACACACTGTTAATCTTACAGGAACTCTTTTACTGTTGCTGTTTTCAACCACAGGTACTAATTTGATGAAATAGAAATTAAATTTAGGGGTCAGAGCGAGTATTTGCCTTGCATATGGCCAACCCAGATTCAATCCCCCAGCATCCCATATGGTCCCCTTAGCACCACCAGTAGTAATCCCTGAGTGCAGAGCCAGGAATAACCCCTGAGCCGTGAAAGGTGTGACCCAAAAGGCCAAACAAGTTAATTAATTAATTAAATTTAAAAATACTAAAAGAGACAGTCAAGATTGTAGATACAGTATATATTCTATTCTACCAGTCTCCTAGGCCCACGGTAGCTAAAAAGTAAATAATCTGCAGAGAGAGAAAAATTCACTCAGGGTAATTCCCAAGCCAGAGTAACCTTTTCTACCACTCATTACAATCTTTTATTGTTCTATCCTGGGTCTCACCTTCTATGAGTAAGTCAGATATTGCTTATCTGACAAGGAACTAGCTCTCAAATTTCTACTGCCATTTGCCTACATAAAAACAGCAGAGCTGAAAATTTGAAGATATAATCTCCCTCAAGCAAAGAATAATCTTTGATACGGCATGACTAATGCTTTTCAAGTCAGAGATTTTTTTTTGTTTGTTTTTTGGGTCACACCTAGTGACACTAAAGGGTTACTCTTGGCTCTATACTCAGGAATTACTCCTGAAAGTGCTTGGGGGACCATATGAGATGCCAGGGATCGAACCCAGGTTGGCCCTGTGCAAGGCAAATGCCATCCCCCTGTGCTATTGTTCCAGCCCCCGCAGGTCAGAGATTTATTTTTGTAAGGACCATTGTTTATATAAAATATGTTGGCATACTCTGGAACACAGTAAGAAAGTGGTTTATATGAAATTCCATAGACTTTAACCTATGTATGCTATAGCTTACAAAATAAGGACAAAAATTAATCCAAAAAAAGATTCACATTAACATAGAGAAGCAAATGATCATAATCAGAATAAGATGTTTGTTCAAGAAAGTCATTTAACACTCAAAATAGCTTTATTCTATTTTACTCTCCTTTGAAAGACAACCCAGAAGACTGAGCATTGTGGCTTATAAAAAATGAAAGGAGTCATTATTGGGGCCAGAGTGATAGTCCAGCGGTAGGGCGTTTGCTTTGCACGTGGCTGGCCCATGCCAGCCCGGTTCAATCCCGGCATCCCATATGGTCCCCGAGCACTGCCAGGAGTAATTCCTGAGTGCAGAGCCAGGAGAAACCCCCTGGAGCATCGCCGGGTGTGACCCAAAAAAAAAAAAAAAAAAAAAAAAAAAAAAGAAAAAAATAAGGAGTCATTATTTACTGCTATCAGGGAAAGAGAATGCATATTCCTTCTAATACCTTCATGCATACCACAGAAAGTTGAAAATATGGATTTTAAAAAAGATAAAATTATGACAATTCTTTTTTTAAGTAGAAGGGAGCATTGAAAGGGAGGATCAGTTGAATGACATAAGGCAGAAAAAATCATCTAGATTGGCAAAGAGACCACTCACATATATCAGTATACATACCTGAGAGAGAGAGAGAGAGAGAGAGAGAGAGAGAGAGAGAGAGAGAGAGAGCAGAAAACAAATAATGACAAAGAGATGCAGTCAAAGTATGCACGGGGAAATACCAAGTGTGAAAGACAGAAAAACATACTCAAGGATCTGAGAAAGAGAAACCACATAGAGTCTCATAAAGGAGAAGACAAGAGACACTGAGAGAGATGCACAGTGGGAGCTATGCGGATGCTGACATAGTGAGGAGAAAAGTTGGCAATACTGGAAACCCAGAGACCAGCACAGCAACTGTTATCTGCAGTCAAGTCAGAAGAAGCAAAAAGGAAGTGAATATGTTTGGTTGCCACATCTATTATTTTACTACATTTTAATCATGATAATCTTATATAATCAGAAGCATTCTCTACACTTGGCACATTGGGATAAAGTTCAAGTCAAAGTTCACATACCAATTGGCAAGAGAGAATCTGAATCCACGGAAAGGTAAGGACTATGGGAGTAGGGACTGTTGCCTGTTGGGTTCTCTGCTATCCCCTATTGCCTAGGACAGTGCCAGGGGTGTAAGACAGGTCCACAACTTTTCTGTGGAAGGAAGGGAGAGAGAGGGAGGCAATCTGAAGAAGAAAGATAAGAGGAAGAGACAGAATAAGGGGAGAAGGTTGAAAATCAGATTGCAAAAGGTACCCACAGCCAAGCTAGAGCGATAGTACAGAGGATAAGTCAATTTTTTTGCCCACAGTTGGGCCTGGTTCAATCCTTAGCACATCATGTGGTCCCTTGACCACCCCCCAGAGGTCATTCCTGAGTCAGGAATTGCTCCAGAGCACCACCACTTGTGTGCCTTGCTCAAGCCCCAAGCTCAACTTCAAGCCTTATCCCAAGACTTCATCATCCAATAAACAATCCAAAGAGTTTCTAATTCAGGCATTATGGCTTAAATATTTGTATATCCAGTCATTCAGAATCCCATTCAAAATGTAAAAGAGTATTTTCTGAATAGGACAAAGCTTTTCATCTAGAGATGAAACCCAGCTTCTTGAGTTTCAATAGAAAGTGCCTTCAACCATCAGACATCAACCTGAGAAGATGAGACCAATAAAGGAGTGACTGCAACTTGAACCCAAGCTCTTTCTGCAGAACCTTCTTTGGGGACTGTTTCCCAGCACTGGTAGCAAAGTCAGGGGTTGAACTATAGTTACCTCCTCTCAGGTCACAGATTAATTTGTTCTCTGCTGAAATACAGGCTTCTAACAATGCCCTCTCAGAAACAAAGTCCCTTTATTCTAGAAAAAAGTGCTTAATCCCTACTCAGAAAATCCCTAACATCCAGGACTGAATAGCCTCTTTATATGGCAAATGAAAAGTGAATCTTGGGGACTCAAGTTTAAATGCAGGTAATTTTGTATCAATCTTGATTACTCAGGAAACAAAGAATATCTGTTGATAAAATGAGAACAGAAAAGAAACAAAAATTCACACTGAAACAGGGGTATTCTCTCTTTTTGCCTTCAGCCCCCTCATTGCTTAATGCATAGAGCAAAAGAACTGTCTAAATCCTTAAGAGGCACCTAAGCATGGAATCAGCTATTTGAAGGCTAGCAATTTCTTCTATTCAGATTCTATTTAAGACAGGAGCTGTTTATCCTAAAAAGAATAAAACACACACTGAAAATCACACTTTTCTGCTTCACACCAACACACCTTAGATAAAACTAAGAATCACATACATTTCCACAGTGACTTCCTTCACAGACACTTAGCATTCAGCAGCAGAACAATTTAGGCAGCCAAATGCAAATTGAGGAGCCCACAAACAGGTCAGAGAATCCTAGGGTAGAAATACAGGCACAGAGATAAGCAGCTTCATTGTACAAGAGCAGGAAAGGTGTGGTGGTAGGAGGAGGAGGGAGAGGTAGGTTGGTGGGGGACCCTCTTTGTAGAAAAAGACTGAGAAATACAGTTGCCACTGAACAACACAGAATTGGGCCCCCAAGTCAATAGAGCTGAAAATATGTGTATAAAAACTCTTGAGTCCATAGGGGTCTGAAAGACAGTACAGCAGATAAGATACCTGCTTTGCACTCAACCAACCTGGGTTCTATCCCTGGGAGCACATAAGATCTCTCAACCACCACTTGTAGTGATTCCCGAGCAGAGTCAGGGAGTATGCCCTGAGCACCATTAGGTGTAGGTTCACAAAACAAACAACTAAAAAAAAATTGACTCCCTCCAGCTTAACTACAAATAATTTTCTGTGGATCAGAAGACTTGCCAATAATATAAACAATCAAGACATATATCTGAATTTTATGTGTATCATGCACACGATTCTTTTTTGGTGGGGGTGTCACACCCAGTAATGCTCAGAGGTTACCCCTAGCTCTGCACTCAGAAATCACTCCTGGCGGTGCTCAGGGGGACCATATGGGATGCTGGGGATCGAAGCCAGGTCAGCTGCAGCAAGGCAAATATTCTACCCACAGTGCTATCACCCAGCCCCACGTACACTCATTCTTATAGCAAAGTAGGCCAGAGAGCAGGAAATGTCATAGGATTATTAAGGAAGTCATCAGAAAGTGGCTATAGAATTAAGATAACCCTGAGGGTACCAGAGTGGCAGTACAGCACTTGCCTTGCATGCAGCCAACCAGGTTTGATCCCTAGCATTCAAAATATTCCCCTGAGCCCAATCAGGAGTGATTCTTGAGTGCAGAGCCAGGAGTGACCCCCTAAGCACTGCTGGGTGTGGCCCAGAAACCAAAAAAAGAAGAAAAAAAAAGACCATCTGAAATTGAACCTGTGTCTTAATTCCTCAGTCATGTTCAGGCTGCTGACTTTCTATAAAAGGCTAAATTTGGGGGATGTGTATTCTTTTTTTTGCTTTTGGGTCACACCCAGCAATGCTCAGGGGGTTTCTCCTGGCTCTGCACTCAGGAATTACTCCTGGCGGTGCTCGGGGGGGACCATATGGGATGCCGGGATCGAACCCGGCCGGCACAGGCCGGCTGCATGCAAGGCAAACGCCTCTACCCACTGGGCTACCACTCCGGCCCCAAGGGGATGTGTATTCTGAGCAGAAATGATAGCATGAATTATTAAAGCTAACAAGCAGGGATAGGGAAAGTAACTCAATAGCCTGGAGTGTATGCTTGATGTGCAGAAGGAGTGGATGTGATCCCTGGCACACATAGTCCCCTCAGGATGCAGGAGTGATTCCTGATCAGTGAGATAGGGGTAGTCCCTGAGTACCACTGGGTATGGTCTCAAAACAAAAAAAATTAAATAGGAAGTGGATAGCAAAATACATTTCTTTGTATGTGCCTCTACCTATAAAACACAGATAATTAAATATTACAATTAGTACTAATAAAAAGCCTTAAATGTATGTCTTACTAACATTCCACAAAAACTAACAAATTCCTTTGATTCATTAATTGGGGAATTAATTCCACAAGAATTTAGGGCACTAATCACTTTTATTTTTAACTTTTAGGCAGAAAAGGCTTTGGCACCTTGCTAACTTTTCTAAATGCTTTCATATCAAGTACAAAAGTACTAAATACATCCCTGACTTAATGAACACAGGTTTTTTAATAATAGATGAGTTTCCCTAACACATAATAAATACACTTAAAATATTTGAAGAAAAATAATTTAAAGTCTCCAAATATCTTTAAAACAGGTAGATCTTTGGAAAGAACATGTTTTCAGATCTAGTGAGAAGGAAACTGGTAGTGAAACAAACCAGAACACCTTAACAACAAGGTCTGCATTAATTTGAAAATGTCGTTCTTAGAAAGTTACTATGTGTGAAGAGATCAGCCTCCAAAGCCAAATGTTTTGATAATAAAAACTTTTACAAGACATGAAGTGGAAGGAAACATGGTGATAAAACACTGGAATTAGTTAGAAGCTAAGAAAGTGAAAACATGGTAAAAGAACCATTGCTTTAATACATTCGATGGTTCAACAGGAGATCAAAAGAAGTGAAGCGCTAAGTACCTCCGCAGGGAGAAGGGAATGTAAACTATTCAGTCTGCAACTGTCCTTATACTCTTTCAGTGCATAATTGGTAAAGTGAACCAACTTGCAAGTTCCAAAGATCTAGATGAAGTCAGCACCATTTTGCTCCTCCCATCCCCTAGTTCCACATTGGACTTTAATTCTCCTTGTCTATTGCAGCTTCTTCATTTTCCAGGGATTCCTGACTGCCCAATGGAAGAAGCATACCCCAATTCACCACCTTCCTTCCCATCACCTCACCCTACTTTGTTTCCTCAGAATCTTATCTTTGTTCACATTGTTCTTCACGTGTCAGTTGATTTATTTTCTCTCCCCCATATAACTTGTAAGTTCCATGAGAGAGAGGGTCCCATATCTTCATTGTGTCCCTGTCTTTTCAAGTCTACAGCATTACTTGAATGAATGAATGAATGAACGAATGAACAAATGAATGAATGAATGAATGAATGAAAGAGTGGTGGGTGGGTGGATTAGTGAGTGACTGAGTGAGTGAAATCTATGATCCTACCCCTAGAATTCAGATCAGTCCTGAGTATGGCCAATTGCTAATTGGCTTATATGAAGTTTCTGACACAAGATGAATTTATAGCAGGAGTCCTCTAGAGGCTCACTGATGCCACCAAATTCCTTACCTAACAATTATAAATGAAACGTTACTATTAAAAAGCACAAAAACTAGAATCTCAGATCCAGTTGCAGTTTGTATGGTGGCAGTGCTTCAGCAATATAGAAAAGCCGGAAAACTGGAAGTGGGGATGAGCTTTTTTTTTTTAATCTCAAAGTGGGAGGATAATAACTCCATTGCTCATGATCTCAACAGTTTCCTTTTCATTTTTTATTTTTTTTTCATTTATTTATTTTTTTTTTTTTGGGTCACACCCCGGGTGCTCAGGGGTCTACTCCTGGCTCTGCCTCAATTACGCCTTGGCGGTGCTCGGGGGGCCATATGGGGGGGCGGGATCGAACCCGGGGCCGGCCTGGGCGGGCGCGGCAGGGCAACGCCTTACCCGCTGGGCTGCCGCTCCCGCCCATCCTTTTCATTTTTAATTATTTATTTACTCACTTATTTGGTTTTTAGTTTATACTTGACTACGTTCAAGGTTTATTCCTGACTCTGCTCAGGGATCATTTCTGGTGAAGCTCATGGGACCATATGCAATGCTGGGGACTGAACCTGAGACCATGTACAAGGCAAGTGCTTACCCACTGTATTATCTCTCTGGTTCTGCTCCATCACTTTAAAGAGGATCAGTAGCTGTTTGTACCAAAGGAACATTTTTTTGTACACTGGTGAAGAGATAGATGTTGGAACATTGGATGACTAAAGCTGAATCATGAATAACTTTTTAACTGTGTATTTCATTGTGATGGAAAAAAACAAAACAAACTAGCAATGGAACATTTGTAACAGAGACTTTGAAAAGGAAAATAAGGGTGAGGTTGGGTGTGTTAAGGTGAGGGTGTGGGCTAAATGCTTCCAAAGGCACCCTGAGAGTTTCATGCAACTCTCCATGAACACTCCGACATCTGCCTTTAGGGAGCCTCTGGAATAAATTCTTACTCAAATGGTGAAAATGGGCCTGGATTGATATAGTGAGCATGTGGTTTTGCTTTCTTTCACATAAGGATTAATTTTAAGTGTCCATATGATACCCTGCCACAGTCTTTGAGTCACATATTTAACTTTTCAAGAGACAGAACATCCCACCTGCTCAAGCTCTTGACTTCCTGACTCTGCTGTCTACTCTTTCAAGGGCAATTGTGTAGATGAAGGAAGGAAGGAAGAAAGCAAGAAAGGAAAACTCCCCTTATGTCCTTGAAATAATAAGATTTTAAAACAGTGTTATCTTTCCTTAATCTTTAGTACTAAGAACTGCTTGTACTATTTTCTACAAAATCAGAATGGGATTAGGTAATATGATGCATCTCTGGTTTAAATAATTACTGTTTTCCTTAGAGGAGAACTATATTTATTTCTCTCCTCTTCAATTTACATTCAGGTAAATGTTTCGAGATCATGTCACAAACAGATTCTTCTCTTCAAAGAAATTCTATTAAAAAAATTAAAATATTTTCTTAACTAAAAGCAACCAGGAATTCTATTCTCAATTTTTGGTTCTCTGAAATATTGATATTTCCCCTCTATTTAGAAAATTTACAAAATAAAAAAAATTGCAAAGGAACACATTTTGTAGTAAATATGACTATCTTCATCAGATGAAATAACAGTTAAAACAGATAAAAGCATGTATCAAATAGATAAATGATTAAAATATTCAGAGAGATACTTTAAATGAGAAATACAGGTTAGGAAGCAAAAGATGTTTGATTACAGTCCACAAGATTGCAAAAAATTCAAATATTGTCCCATTTCAAAACATATGTATTCATTGTTCAGGCAAAGTATTATTAATTAGGTGAAGAAAGATATTGCACTTCTGTATGAGCTGAAGAACAGACAAGTAGATAAAGAAACAGTGGCATATAAGCATAATGAAATACTATTCAGCTATAAGGAAAGATGGAATTTTTGTTGCTACATGGATGGTACTGGGGGTATCATACTGAGAAAATTGTGACAAAAATAGAAGGACAAATGCTGAATGGTCAAATCTCATGAAAGGAGCGCAAGGAAACTCAGAAGGGGAAAGGACAATATTCAATGAAAATAAATCTTGAGAGTTGGCTTACAGGACTGTTTGCCAAGTGGAGGGATGACAGACCAAGAGACAGGTGGTGGAGAGTAGCTGATATTCTGACAGTGGGTATGACGTAGCAATAGTATGTACCTGAAAATTACTATTTAACAGTTATTTTTAAAAGTTACAGTGGTAAATAAAAATAAAAGAAATAAATTATACACAAGATTGAAATAACTTGGATTTTAAGCACCACATTTAAAAGGGAATAGAGAATTGGGGTGACACCATTGTGGGTAGAGCCTTTGCCTTGCACAAGGCTAACCTGGGCTCGATCCCGGTATCCAATATGGTTCCCAAAGCACCACAAGGACTAATCCCTGAGTGCAGAGCCAGAAGTAACAACTTGTGCATTGCTGACCCCACCCCCAAGAAAAAATAAAGAAATAAAGGGACAATTTAAATAGCAGTCTATTTCCCCTGTCATTCATCTTCAAGTCTGAGGAGACTGGAAAAAGTGTCTTATTACCCTGGAAGCACAAGTAAAAGTCCACACTTTTTCATACCACACAATGAGCTAAGTCTCTAGTAAAGCATACCCCCACAACCTCAATGAGATTCTAAATCATGCCAATCACTTCAAGCAGCATTTTGGACACCTCCTAGAAATCACAAAACTGTGCCACATTCTTCAACTAACTTCACCTCTATGTGACCCTACACAAGATAAAATATGTGAAGACACTAATTTCAGATTTTAGACAGTAACATTTCAGAAATATTAATGAAAATAAGCTTTCCAGAACTAATCCTGCTCTGACAGAGTAACAGGAATGATTGGAAGTGTAATTCAGAAAGACTATGAAGACACGCACTGGGTGCAACCTACTGTGCCTTTTACTGAAAGTGGCCCACATGTTACCAGAGGGCAATAATTCCTTAAGCTTCCTTAGTTCAGATCACTACACCACCAAAGAATACAATACAAAAGTAGAAGGGGAAAAAAAAATAAGGTTCAGGCATTACCGCTTCTTTTTTTTTTTATATTTTATTATACCCCCGTGAGATATACAATTACAAAGATGTTCATATTTAGGTTTCGGTCATACAGTGTTCCAGCATCCATCCCTCCACCAGTGCCCATTTCCCACCACCAATGTCCCTGATTCCCTCCACCTCCCCCCAGCCTGCATCTATGCAGGTTCTTTATCTTTTTCTCTTTCTCTCTCTTTCTCTCTTCCTTCCCCTACACATTGTGGATTACAATACATACATTTAGAAGTTATCATGTGTATCTTTTTACCTGTAATTATGCTCAGTTCTCAGGGTTGGTAGAAATTAGCCCTTTTGAGAATTAATTAAAAAGGCAAAACACATGTTCCATTCTCTGTCTTACCTAACCTCTGACTCCTACATTTGTTTGTGGTAATTTCCACCTTTGACAAGACCTCCTGATCCATATTTCTCCTGACCTTGGATATTGGTATCATAATATGTATGTGTGTGTGTGTGTGTATATTGTGTGTATATGTCATGCAAATAAGTGCAGTCCTTCTGTATCTGTCTCTCTCCTTCTGGCTAATTTCACTCAACATTATCCTCTCCATGTCCATCCACTTATAGGCAAATTTCATAATTTCATTTTTCCTAACAGCTGCATAGTATTCCATTGTGTAGATGTACCAATTTTTTTTTATCCAGTCATCAGTTCTCGGGCACACTTGTTTGTTTCTAGATTCTTACTATTGTGAATAGGGCTGCTATGAAAATAAAAGTGAGGATGTTATTTCCGCTGTATGTTTTTGGCTTCCCTCCTTACTGGAGGGCAAATAATTCCTTAAGGTTCCTTAGTTCAGATCATTACACCACCAAAGAGTGCAATGCAAAGTAGAAGAGAAAAAAAATAAGGTTCTGGCATTACCGTTCCCCCCCTTCCCCCAAGGCTTTCAGATATGATCCCAAACTTGAAAGTAGCAGTTTCTCAGAAGATAAACATTATTGAGCAATGCCAAACCATTGGCCTTGACAAGCAAATGACAAAAGTCAGCACCTAATAATTGTCAAAAGTGCTAATACTAACCTAGAAGTGAGCATTAAATATGCTCACGTGATAACCTCTAAATGTATGCATTGTAATCCACAATGTGTAAGGGAAGGAAGAGAGAAAGAGAGAGAAAGAAGAGAAAGAGATAAAGAACCTGCCATTGAGGCAGGCTGGGGGAGTGGGGAGGGAATGGGGGACATTGGTGGTAGGAAATGGGCACTGGTCGAGGGATGGGGGATGGAACACTGTATGACCAATACCCAAATATAAACATCTTTGTAATTGTATATCTCATGGTGATAAAATATTAAAAAGAAAAGTCTGCACCAAGCAGTGGGGAGGCAGCTTGGGGAGCAGTGAAGGAGTGACTCATACTATTGTAACCATGTTACCTGAACCATTATGAAATGCTATCTTAAAAATAAAGAAATAAAAGGGACTCTCTGTCTAGTGATGAAGCGAGGGAGTTTATAACTGTGGACATTCTCCTAAGAACAGCGATCTACCTGCCACAAGGAGGAAGTTCAGGAGGGCTCCTGTGAGGAAACCTCAAACAAAGTGAATAAAAGCTTTTCACAAATCAAATGATTAAGTTTCACATCTTTTTCTGTGTGATGTCCCCTGCACAATCTTCAGAGATTAGAAAAGCCTTGTTTCAGTGCCCACAGAGTGGTATCAAGTGTGCCATGGAGAAGCGCAGGAGGAATTCTGTGCCCAAATGGTAACTGGAAGTCACAGAGAAGAATCCCAACACACACCCACATTTTCAGATGGTGGGGTGCCAGCAGCACTGCACTGTGAGGACTCCTCACTTAGATAAGGTGTTTCTCCAAGGTGAAAGGCAGCTGGGGGTTTGCTCCAACCATGGCAGCCAGCCATTCTCACCATGCTGTAAGGGACTGGTGTTGATTTGAGTCTAGGATGAGAAATTTCTTTGAAGCTTCAAGAATGTTTAGAAAATAAGCATGAGGAAATAAGCAATGTTAAAGCATAGTGAAAATGAGGGCTGGAGCAATAGTCCAAAAGGGTAGGGCATTTGCCTTGCATGCGGCCGACCTGGGTTTGATTCCCGACATCCATATGATCCCTCACACAATGCCAAGAGTAATTCCTGAGCACAGAGCCAGGAGTAACCCATGAGCATCACTGGGTGTGACCCAAAAAAGCAAAAAAAAAAAAAAAAAAAAAAAACCATAGTGAAAATGGGAAAAGGAAACAGCTTCTGAGGTGCAGAAAAGCAAACAAAGCAAACTCTTTCTGCCTACCTACTAGCAGAAAGAACTATGTGGTCCAAAGTATGTGGAAATGACAAGCCCAGCAGGGAGGATGTAATTACTTACCTAAAGGACAAAATAGACCAATAGTCAGTATTATTAGTTGGAAATAACATAGGGATAAGGCCTTGGGCCTCTGTGGTATAGAGGCAAAGTACCTATAAGTATCTATACCACTATATCCAACACTACTGTAAGAGTGGGACCCAAACTACAGGTTTGTTGGTTTAGTTTTTTTTTTTTGGGGGTGACACCCGGCAATGCTCAGGGATTACTCCTGGCTCTGCACTCAAGAATTACTCCTGGGATGGGGCCGGAGCGATAGCCCAGCGTGTAGGGCATTTGCCTTGTACACAGCGGACCCGAGTTTCGATCCCAGGCATCCCATATGGTCCCCTGAGCACTGCCAGGAGTAATTCCTGAGTGCAGAGCCAGGAGTAACCCCTGAGCATTGCTGGGTGTGACCCAAAAAAAAAAAAAAAAAAAAAAAAAAGAATTACTACTGGCACTGCTCGGGGAATCATATGGGATGTTAGGGATTGAACCTGGGTTTATCGTGTGCAAGACAAATGCCCTACCTGTGGTACTATTGCTCCATCCCCCAAACTAAAGTTAAGCTTAAAGATGTAACAATCAAAGAGTGTGTTTGTGGGGTGGGAGGGAATCTGGGGCACACAATGTAAGAATGTGGACACAGGATGGTGGGAATGGAGGTAGGAAGACTGTATGCCAAAAAATCCATCGTAAAAAAAAACATAAATCTCAGCACAAAAATAAAAAACCCAGGGGGCCGGAGAGATAGCACAGCGGGTAAGGCGTTTGCCTTGCACGCGCCCGACCCAGGTTTGATGCCCGGCATCCCATATGGTCCCCCAAGAACCTCCAGGAGTAATTCCTGAGCAAAGAGCCAGGAGTAATCCCTGAGCATTGCCGGGTGTGACCCAAAAAGCAAAAATAAATAAATAAAAAAATTTTTTAACCCATCAACTAGTTTAACAATGAAAAAAATAACATTTAAAATGCTATCTAGTTAGACTTTGGAATAATTGCTTTCTATAAACATAGCAAGCATCAAACTTAATAATAAGATGCATGCTATGTTTATAGACACAATGTTTATTAGTCCAAGTTTGAAGTGATGGGAGTGTGGGTCTGTACTACCTTCACAAAAGAAAATCTCCTAGTACCTTCTCTGGTGGCATCTTTATTTTCTCTGCTTTGTTTCATGCTTATTTCATCTTGGGGTATTTTACATACTTATAAAAGTCAGCTATACTAAGCTCTTCAGAAAGAGAGATACACACAAACACTACTTTTAAAAACAATTTTTATATTGAAGCAAAATATTGTTTATTGCAACAGAGAGACAGAGAAAGTTATGTGTTCAAGAGAGAACACAGGTTTTGGAAGGGAAAAGCCATAAACAACCTTTTCTATCTGAAATAACTTTTTCTCTCTAGTAACATTTACTCTTACCTTAGGCTGTTTGCAAAGGTAGCGACAGAGTTCTCCAATATACTGAAACACGGTCACATTATACTTCCTGCAGTCATTCCAAAATTGGCTTTGCCGAAAACTTCTTTTTAACACACAAGTAGCACCTGTGAGAAAAAATTCAGAAGAGCCGCTCAAGGAAAAAAAAAATATGGGAGAGTTAACAGAAAGCACAATGATATTACTCTAAAGTACTTCTGCTAACTTTCAGAGTTTTTTTTTATCATCTATCGCTAACCATTTATCTGAAGTTCATTTAAAAAAAATTAACCTTATAGTCCAACTTTAGAAAGTATCCATATTGAAATTCTGTATTCGCACTGCACATATTCTCTCTGCAACACATGGGAATGGAAGAAACAGTCAAAGATGTAGAAGACTCAAAGTATCAGCGCCTGATCACTAAAAGGCCTTCCTTCCTCACAAAGACCAGGAATACTTATTTATTTATTATTATTTTTTAATACTTATTTGTTTTGCCTGAATATACACATATTTTTTATTTTCAAAACTTTAGAGCAGCCTCGATATATCTTAAGGGTCAGAAGAAGGTATACTAAGCGAGAGAACACCAACAAAAACCTCCACTGAGGACAGGACAAATTGCATGCAGGGCAGCATGCAGGACACTTGCCTTGCATACTGCCGGCCCGGATTTATTCAGGCCACTTCCAGTTCCTCTGCCCAGACCCAGGAAGGCTCCTACCACCGTGTTGAAAGGCAGGGGAAGCACACAGAAAAATGAAACCAAACAGTGGGAAGCCCAGGCAACATCAGATCCCATCCTAGGGCTAAATTCCCAGGGCATTGCTCCTTTTTCTTCAGGAGTCCTCTGAGCAGGTCATGAAATAATGTTCTTTTGGAAAATATTCTGATTAAGCATACAAACACAATCACTCTGAAATCTACTGTATAGTTATTAAATGTAAGTCCTAATAAGCATGTGTTAAAAAACCTAGCATACAGGGTCAGAAAGTCGACAGGTAAGGTGCTGGCCTTGCATGTGGCCAGTCTTGGTTTGATCAGGGGCACCCCATATGGTCCCCTGAGCACCTCCAGGAGTGATCCCTGAGGCAGAGCCAGAAACCAGTCATGAGCACGTCTGTGTGGTGCTGAGTGTGGCATCCCTCTTACCCCTGCCATATCAATCTCCCAGAAAACCCAAAACCCCATATGTATCAAACAAAACCCAAATCTTACCTAATTCAATACATCCACCAATTCCCAGAAGAGAACCTGAACTGTGATACAAAGGCAGGGTTATATAAATGATATCATCCGGAGTACAACCAAAAGCCCACAGTCCAGCAGAGCCTTTTAAAACCTGCAGCTGAGTAATTACAGCTGCTTTTGGTAGACCTAGAAGAAAAAAAAAAAAAGGTAATAGAAAGGAAGGCTTTGTTGGTATTAACTGCAGTAGCTACAGAGATAAAATGCATCAAAATATCTATTTGCAAAGGAAACCAGGCAAAGTGTCTTCAAATCCCGTATCTTAAAAACAAGTCTTCAAAAAGATGGGTATGCAAATTTAAGTTACTCTTGCAATTAGTTTCTAAAATATTAGATATATCAAAAGGATCAGTTATAAGATTGTGAAGAATTTGAGATACTATAAGCTTCAAAGAATCATGCTTACTGTAATAATGCCAAAAGTGATCAAATTCTAAAAATGTAAATTGAAAAACCGCAAGCACTTGTTAGCCTTTATTCTGCAGGAGATCTTAGTGCTGGCACCCAAACCCAGAATCTCGCACATGCAAGGCGAGTGCTCTATCACTGAGTCCCATCCCAACTAAATTATATTTAAAGTAAATTTTTTCTAGTGAATAGTTCCAATTCTAAATATGATTCTGTCTCAATCACGAGTCATTCATTTTATGCTAATATTAAGTTTTCTAATTTGTACTATTTTACAAGTGTAGACTTGTTTTCCAGAGATTAAAGTATCACCATTATCACAAGAAATTGAACACAGAAGCAGGTAAAAAGAAGCAGTTAGCTTCTACAGGACAGTCATTAGAAAAGAACTTCGTTTTTCCTTTTTATTTTTGAAAAATTTATGTTGTGTAAAATTACAAAAAGTGACATTTATGTAAATATATAATGGAATTCTTGCTTTTATTTATAAATGATAATATAAATATGCCAAAATGTATTCATTTAAGCTTTTATTTTTTTATGCTTGTTAATAGCTATAGCAACATTTAAACATGGTGGGGATCTCAATGTTTTTGAGCCATGCAAAGAAATTCAGAAAATAAAATATTTGGGAATTATTCTAACCCCATATGCTTAAACCTAATCAAGATGTTATGAATGGTACAGCCTCAACTCTTCACCTCCATTGGTCTATGTAATTTTTGAGAAGTCATTTAATTATACATAGAGCTATTCCTTTTACCATATCACTCATTTTGTCATGTTTAATATATTCTGTCAAGTGTTAATTATAATATATCAGATACCATAATACATGAGGTAGATCTATATTCTTTTATAAAAATCTGCATTCTCAATGTAGAAAATCTACATTTGTGATACAAATGAATTTTTCCTTTTTTTCCAGACTACCATGTACTATCCGTTCTATGAAATTTATGACTACAATTAATTTTGCAGGCAAGAAAGAGAGCTCAGTGGGTTGGCATACATGCTCTGAATGCAGTAGGCTCAGTTCCCCATGGCACTACATGGCTGCCTGATTACCAATAGAAGGCACACCCAGAACTGAGCTAATTGGTAGTAACACCTGATCACAAAGGGTATGGCCTATAAGCAAAAAACAACAAGAAAGCTTAAAAAAGGTTTTACATATTATTTTTGTTATTTGTCATATTTAGCTTAAATATATTCCATATAGATATGGTATTCTGTATAACATTAATGTACTGAGTCTATCATTTATCAATTAAAATAAAATTGCCATCTTTATGGCTGAACATCAGTAATTTGTTTCAACCTATAATTCCTTACTAAAGAATAGTTTTCCACAATATGCAAAAAGGAGAGAGAAAGTGAGAGAGAAGGAAAGCACCTGCCTTAGAGATACATTGCAGGGGTGGGTGGGAGGGAAACAGGACACAGCGCTGCTGGGAAATGTGCACTGGTGGAGGGATGCGTGTTGGAACACTGTAGGACTGAAACCCAATTATGAACAGCTTTGTAACGGTCTACTGCACAGTGATTTAATAAAAAACAAATTAAAAAAGAATATGAGTTTTCACAATAATAGCTATCATGAGTGAACTTGATAGTTTAAATGCTATTATGGTCCTTTTCTATGTGTCAGTTCAAAGAATCCTAATAGTTTTGTAGTCTCTCCATGCAGAGAAATACTTTATTCCAAGACATTTCATCAATAAAGAGACTCTGCTTCATAAAAGGCTGTGGTGCAAAACAGTGCCGTGAGATATCTCAGAGGCAAGTGGAGCACAGTGGCAGAGAAGCCAATGGCAGGACCAGAAGGAAGACTGGAGGCAGAGAACTGACTGCACTCTCTCCCTCCCTGCATATGGGAATAGTTTCACTGGTCATTTATCAAAGGGTAGGTTACTAAAATCAGGGGCTCTGCACTCTTGTTTCTACATCTAATAGACTTTATTTCAAAAGTCTAGAAATTCCATCTTGAATTTGATAATGTTTTTCCCAGATTAGAGTAACCCCTCATTATTGTCTGCTGTGGAAAACTATACATCTGGTTTCCCAAATTCTTTTAGTCAAAGTTCCATACTACCTACCACATGCTTTCTTGAATTTTCCCTGGTCCCACCAATCCCCTGTTGTTGCTATTTCTTCCCAGATGCCCATGCTATTGAGTGTTTAACTGTCGCTGTTCGACTTCCTTGAGAGGCTGCTCCAATTGACATTTGATTTGCCCTTGCTACTCTTCTTTCTTCCAATATATATCTCAGTTCAATATTTCTCTGTCTATTTGTTCAAACCAAATCCCAATTCTAGTATACTTGTTGTAGTTTAATAATATATCCTACAATCTGTAGGAGACAGAACATCTTACACCTTAAATAGCCAACAGACTACAGTCTTACTCAGAGTCAGGCATCATTTTTTTCTCTAGGTGAACAAACTTATTTAATGACATCCCAAAATTCCCAGAAGTGAAGTCAACAAAGATGATGACTAGACTATTGCTTGCGTTTCTCTTAGTCATTAATAACAGTTACCAACAATTTAGGAATGGAACAGTACTGAGAGAATCCTACAGCCTGGGGGTGAGGCTGTAGCACCTCACTCAGCTTAAGACCATCACAGATGGGATCAGAAAGGACAATGAGAAACCCATTCATCTGTGCAGTGGGAAATGGGTAGAGAAAGACAGTCGTGGGTAATAATCTGGGAGGAAGTGGGATGGCAGAATATCTCAGGCAAGCAAAGCTCCAGGAAGAAAGAGTACTAGGCTCAGGACAAAGAGTGTGGAGGTGCACTTCAGAGCTCAGGATCCAAGCATGGAGGGTGAGAGAGAAAGGGCTCCTCATGCCCTGATTTCTGTGGGTGCCTGGAATAAGTGGACCTGGAGCCAGATACTAAGTATCAGGTCTGGGGCCCCAGAGAGGAAGGCTGACTGCACCCACACATGTGACATAGTTCTCTAGCATGTGACATTCCCCATACTCCCTTTCTCCTCAAGGGCACACAAGTTTGTTTGTTTTTAATTATTTTTACCTCCTCCACTGCACCTCTCTGAGGGCACACAAGTTACCCACTGCCTCACCCCCACCTTCAAAGCAGACAAATGTAACACCCACAAAAAACAGCAAATTATTACTACAGAATCTGTTGGTAAAGAAAAGGCGAGTGGCTCCAGACCAAGAATGAACACTAAAGGTCAAAATCAGAAGTGAAGGGGGAAAAGGGTGCATGAATGGGGAAAAGGGGGACAAGTTCACAGTGAAGGACTGAGTTGGACCTGTAGTGGCAAACTTTATGTAGTATGTTGACTTTTTTATAGTCACAGCTGAAACTTACATAATGCTAAAATACATGTTGTTTCGATAAAAGTATACATATTAAAAAACCTGAAGAATATTAAAGGTGGCTGCGGGGAGGCTGCTTTAAAAGCAGGTGCTATTTCTACCACACAACTAGCAGACTTAGCAATGAATTGACATTTCGTGATATTCAAAGTTGAAAACAGCCAGCAAAGAGTAAAATCTTCCGCAAAGCTCTAGTTCAGAAAAGGGAGAAATAATAGCGTCTCCTAGGAAAATAAAAGTGAGGGAGTTCACCACCCCAAGGCTTGTCTTCTAAGAAATGTTGGAAAGAGTTTCCTCTATGTACATAAAAACAAAGAGAGGTCACAAAATGTTGACCAAGGCAATTAGTAGACTAAAAACCAAAGATAAAATGTCAGAGCAAACCTCCAGAGATCAATAATATCCTGAATATAACTGGACTGAAATCACCAATCAAGTGACACTGGGGCGATAAATGAATTAAGAAACCAAAACCCAAGGAGCTGGATAGAGAACACAAAGCACTGAGTGCATGCTTTTTGTATTTGTTCCCTGCTATCTCTCCCCTGCAAACTGCTGGGAGTGACCCCAGCACAAAGAGCCAGCAGTATGTCCTGAGCACCAAAGGGGTGGTTGGAATACCTCCACCCAACCACCCCACATCAAATTCAACTGTGTAACTCATTTAAACTATTGAGATAAGCAGAGTGAAGAGAAGAAAAAAAAATAAAACCATGAACCACTATATTTTTTATCAGATAAAATTATTTATAGATAAAAGTGTCAACAAGACACTTTATATAATAACTTTATATAATAACAGATCACTTTAACAAGAAATTATATATGCATGCACACATATATGCATCCAATGTAGAAGCACAAAATATAAAATCATGTATTATTAGACTTAGGGACACTTGTCAGCAACATGATAATAATAAGAAGGGACTTTCATATTCCACTGGTATTGATGACAGACTGACAAAATATCATGAAGGAATTAATGGCGTCACAGACAAATTGAACAGGGCAGACATAGCAGATAACTTCAGAGCACTCCATACATAATCTTCTCAAGTCAAATGAAATGGCGGTAAAGAATGAACCCACGGAGCCAGAGGGATAGCACAGCGGGTAGGGTATTGGCCTTGTATGCAGCCAACCCAGGCTCAATCTCTAGCATCCATATGGTCCCCCAAGCACCACCAGTAGTAATTTCTGAATGCAGAGCCAGGGGTAACCTGTGAGCCTCGCTGAGTGTGACCCCCAAAAAAAAAAAAGATTGAACCCAGAAGCCCAGAAAGCAACAGGTCAGGATAAAGTAGTGAGCAGAAAGGGTGCAGCAAACAGATAGCTATCTCCAAGGCTAACAAAAATAAAGCTGGTCTACAGAGAGCTGAGAGTCAGGGGTGCAGGGTGAGACAGCTCAGCAGTCAGGAGTGCAGGGCATGCGAAAGGACCCCAGTTTGAGTCCTGGCACTGCTTATTCCTGGCACACCCTCTGGATATAGTCCTGTAATGCTGCCCTACACACAAATCTGCCAGGCTAAGCAACACCACGTCACAGGACCCCAGTCTAAACCCTCTGGCTCAGTTAACAATGTATTGCAGTAGTGGTTCTAGGACCCCTGAGCACTATTTGGGGGGAACTCCCACACCCCACTCAAAAAAGAAACAGACTCATTACATATCTACAGGTGTGTTGACCTTTTGACAAGGGGTTAAGAATGACCCTCAGTTGCAGATTTAAAGCAAGCCAGCATACTGAGAAATTAAACCAATGGTCAGTTTCAAGCTGGGGAGAGTTTCACAAGAAAGGAAAAGAAACATCATTTTGTTATACCACAGGACTCAACTGGGCAGGGCATTAACTAAGTGATCTGTTCATCCCAATCAAATTAATATCCCTGATGAAACATGAGGGTGATGCTGTACCAGAGAGAGATAAACGGAGGGAGAAGCTGTTGCTGAATAAAGACAAACCCTCCCTGTTCACAGATAAAAAGCAAAGATGCTTTCGGAAGGACTGATGGAGGACTGGCCTCCCGGGAATGAGAGACAGGCTTCTCTCAGCACTGGCCACCACATGCATGGCACTAATGGCAACTGTGATCTCTGAGTTTTATGAGAAACTTTCACCTTGTCTTTAGGAATGGGGATGAGGGTTACTGGGAAACAAGGGGTCTTGGTGGTGGTAAGGGCACATTAGTGGCGGGACCGGTGTTTGAATATCCAATGATTGTAACAGCTGTACTGTGAACAACTTTGTAAATCACGGTGTTTAAATAAAAAATAATAATAATAAAAAGAATGGGGGCGAGCGAAAGTACACAGGTCAACAGGGTTGGATCCCTGCATCCCAGTCTCCACCCAGTACCTGAATTCCTGAATGCAAAGCCAGCAGTAACCTCTGAGCATCTCCGGGTGTGACCCAAAAACAAACAAAGAATGAAGATGACCCAGATTGGGGGCCATGTCTTAAAGCACTTCTTTTTTCATCAGAGAAGTTTCTGTGAGGTTTATCAGAGGACATCCTCTGATAAAAGTTATAATAGAAGCAGGATTTTGTCATATTCTGTCACCCTCTCCTTAGAGTGTGAGGTCCCTTCCTCTTACACAAATGCATCAGGCCCTATTCTACCCCTTAAATCAGATTGCAAATTTCTTTATTTGGGGGGCCAGAACAATAGCACAGCGGATAGGGCATTTGCCTTGACTGCGCCAACCGGGTTGGATCCCCGGCATCCCATATGGTCCCCTGAGCTCCGCAGAAATAATTCCTGAGTGCAGAGCCAGGAGTATTGCCAGGTGTGACCCAAAAAAAGGGCAAATTTCTTTATTTTTTTATTTTTTTGCTTTTTGGGTCACACCCCCAAATGCTCAGGGGCTACTCCTGGCTCTGCACTCAGGGAATTACTCCCTTGCAGTACTGGGGGACCATGTGGGATGCCAGGGATTGAACCCAGGTCGGCCGTGTGCAAGGCAAACCCCCTATCTGCTGTGCTATCACTCCAGTCCCTACAAAATTCTTTACATGGTTTCACTTACACTAGAATTTACAGCTATGTGAACTTTCCATAGGTGTGTTACTGAATTTGGTCTGTCCTACTAATCTATGTGACCTTGATTTGTTTGTTTCAGAGGCTGAGAAGGCAGAGGGAAAATTTTCCCTCAGGGCCAGTATCAATTAAGCATTAAACGAGAACTCTTTCTATTTAGAGATATGGAGAAGACTACACAAAGAAAGATCTCAAAATACTGAATGTTGTTGGTTTGGGGGATGGAAAAATTGAGGGGTACTTTTCTCTAAAATTTCTGAAGCTCTTAAATTTGTATATCTCTGCCATACAGCACTAACACAAACATAATAAAAAGGAAAAAAAGCTGATACTGGGTTTGTTTTTGGTCCGTTGTGCAGTTTTATAAAACACTCTGGTTTTATTGCGAGTGACAAGAGACATTCACAGCATGTTCTGGACTGTTCTCTTTATGGTGGAAAGGGGAGTGGAAGAGCAAGAGCAGATTTACAGCCCAGAGTCACTTTTCATAAGAAAACAGCTATAAAGACAAATTGTTTAAACACCTCAGCAGAGAGGTTTCAAAGCAGATCAATTTCAAAACCATATACTGTCTGACAGAGACCAAGACTAGACTGAATTTATGAGGGTAATATGCTGACATATTCCCAAGTAATTTATCAAAACTGTTCTTAACATGGTCAAAAATACAGTCTACTCTTATTAGGATCCAAATAACAAAATGGAAAAAAGAAAACAAGAAGAAAACTGTCACAAATATCTACTAATACAATGAATAGTAACCAGGATTACAATATTAGTTGTGAACAAGAATTAGTGATAATAAAATTTAATAAGTGTAATTCATCTTCCCCATACCCATTACTTTGAAACTAGTTACACATGCTAATTTATAATTTAGTCTACAGTTGGAGACCAGTAATAAAGATTGCTGGAGACCCCAACCACTCCCTCCAGGTGGAGATCTGCCTCTGGGTAAATCTCTTAGAAGAATCTCCCCTTAATGAATGCTTTACATCTGGTTATGTTTACGTTCAACAAAACCCATGCTAATCCCAGCCCCCACACCACCTTTACCGAGCTTGGTTTCTCTTTTTCTACAGAAGCCCTATCTGATCCCAATAAAAATGTTGCTGGCCACTATCCTGTGACCCGTTCTTCTGTCCATCAGTTGGGGAAAGCATATCAGTCCTGAACACACCAGGAAATCCTTTTTCCATGAGTCAGTTACAGTCTACCATAAATGCCATTCCATTTTCCCTAAGAATCAATTTTTATTCTTTTTATTTTTTTAAATATTTTATTATACCACCGTGAGATACATAATTCCAAAGATGTTCATAAGATGTTCATATTTGGGTTTCGGTCATACAGTGTTCTAGCACCCATCCCTCCACCAGTGCCCATTTCCCACCACCAATGTCCTGATTCCCTCTCCCCACCCCTAGCCTGCCTTTATGACAGGTTCTTTATTTCTTTCTCTTTCTCTCTATTTCTTTATCTTTTCCTTCCCTTCCACATTGTGGATTACAATACATACATTAAAATGATGTCATGTGTATCTTTTTGCCTGTATTTAATGCTCAGTTCTAGGTTGGTATTAGCACTTTTGACAATTATTGGCACACTGTTCCATTCTCTGTCTTACCTAGCCTCCTGATTCCCACACGTTTGTGATAATTTCCATCTTTGACAAGACCTTCTGACCCATGCTTCAACTGACCTTGGATATTGGTATCATAAAATGTGCACATATATACTTATGTCATGCAAATAAATGCAGTCATTCTATATCTGTCTCTCTCCTTCTGGCTAATTTCACTCAACATGATCCTCTCCATGTCCATCCACTTATAGGCAAATTTCATAACTTCATTTTTCCTAATGGCTGCATAGTATTCCATTGTGTAGATGCACCAAAGCTTCTTTATCCAGTCATCGAAAATCAATTTTTAAAAATAATTCCTTTCTACTGTTTTACTATTTCATTATTGTTGTTTATGTAGAAATGGTTTCCCAAAGTGACTTTTACTGTGTCCTCTAGGGACCCAGAATGCTCTGGAACAGACCGTAGTGGCCTTGGGTAATATTCGGGGGGGGGGGGAGGTTGAGGTCTTTCTGTTTAATTAAAGAGATAGATTTCTTGGGGGTGGGTGTTACTGAGTGACTTTTCTGAAAAGAGGGCAGTAGACCATTTAGACTTGGAGAACCCTGAAAAGGAAACATTCATTAACTGATTCTGATTCATATTTTCTCCCAATCTGGCAATGCCTTCAGGATTCTGATTGCCACAGTCAGAAAATTAGGAGACTGCAGATGTAGTAATATTATTTTCAGGATTTAACACTTTACACAAGAATAGAAATATTTAAAATTGGAAAAATATTTTTTAACCCACTCCCACAAAATAAACATCAAAACTATTTATTTTATATATTTGCAATCTAAGGGATAGAGATCACTAGCAAAGATCTTACCAAAGAGACTGGACACATTTTACTATTTCCATTGGGCTAGGTCAAAATCTGATACTCAAGTGCCCCTTGTACTAACCTATTTTTTATTTTTTAATCATACCACCATGTGATATACAATTAAAAAGATGTTCATGATTGGGTTTCAGTCATACATTTTTTCAGCACCCGTTTCTCCACCAGTGCCCTATTCCCATCACCAATATCCCCGAATTCCCTCCCCTATCCCCCAGCCTGCCTCTGTAGCAGGCACTATTCCTCTTCTTGTCTCTTTCAAACAACCTTGACAACAGCTGAGTGAACCCACGAACTTGCCAAGTTAAAGGTAAAGCAATTAGCTCTTTCATCCATGCTTGAGAGTTCTAAAATCGGAGGGAAAACACGGGTGTTCTTGAATGCATGCTTTCTTAGTGGTTTGAGGGCCACACATGGTGGAAGTTGGTCAAGATTGTTGCTTTGCAACCTTATTACTTTTTAAGTTTTCCAAGAAAATAGATCTTACCTGTGGTTCCTGAGGTAAAGATGTATAGGCAAGGTGACTTGAGGCTTGAAGTCACATGGTGGCTGCGTGGCACGGGCTTGTCAGATGAAGTGCTCAATTTTTCTTTAAGTGAAATTATTCCTTGTGGGACCGAATCTTTCATGCCCCAAACACTGATTCCTTCTGGGATGTTTGGAAGAATTTCCTCTACATTCCCAAGTAGATCTAAAAAAGAATATTTAGGAACAGGAAAACAAAAGCAAGATTTCAAACCTTTTATTTTTGTTGTTGTTTTGTTTTGTGTGTTGGAACTAGGATGAAAGTAAATGCGATGCTGATTTACTTTTTAAATTAGAGAAGAGCATCACAGCTAATTTAAGATTCTGTAGTTGTAGGACCAACGTAAGGGCTATTAGCTGATTAAATTAATATGAAGGAGCTGATTCAGATGGAATTTTGGAAATGTCACTATGTACCCAATTTTAAAATAAAACTGAGGGGGAGTGGGGTTTGGGCACATACCTAGCAGTACTCAGGGCTTACTCCTGGTTCCTCTACTCAAGGATCACTTTTTTTTAGTTCTTATTTTTATTTCCCTGATAGACACTTTTTAAAATTCTGCTTTACTGGATTACAGTTTACATTCAGTAAATTTACTTTTTTACTTACAATACTGAACTTTTACAATGTTTGTGGTAATGTGGTATCACATGTGGGTATTATGTGGTTATTATGTGGTAATAACAGAATAAAGATACGGAACAGTTCAATAATTTCTGTAATAACGGGATCACTTTTTTTGTTGTTTTTTGGGGGGGTCACATCTGGCAATGCTCAGAGGTTACTCCTGGCTCTGCACTCAGGAATTACTCCTGGCGGTGCTCAGGGGACCATATGGGATGCCAGGGATCAAACCTGGGTTGGCCGCATGCAAGGCAAATGCCCTACCCGCTGGACTATCGTTCCAGCCCCCAGGGATCACTTTTGATAGGGTCAGTCATATGCAAGGCAAGTACCTTAACCACTCTACTATCTCACTGGCCCCTGAAACTCTATTTTATATATACCTATATATATCTATATCTATATCTATATCTATATCTATATCTATATCTATATCTATATCTATATCTATATATTTAGTTTGGGGGCTATATTCAGTGATGCTCAGAGGTAACTCCTGGCTCTGCACTTATAAAAAACTCCTGGCAGTGCTCAGGGGACCATATAGGACGCAGGAGATCGAACCTGGGTGTTGGCAGCATGCAAGGCAAACACTTATCTACTGTAATATCTCTCCAGCCCTGAGACTTTATTTTTATGTTGTTTTAAACATTGATCCAAGCTTTTGCACTTAATATTTTCCTTGAAATACACCTTGGTAACTCATTATTCCAAAGAGTCACCTGTTTCAGTTCCTGCATAGTTCTGCTATAATGCCAGAAAGAATCCTTGAACCTGATGTGATCACAAGAACACTAAGCTTACAGATGACGTCAGAGGCAAAAGTGAAGTAAGGAGACTGATATGTCCTTTTCTTTGGATCAGAAAACTTAAAGGTGAAAACTCTACAAAAGTAAAAGAGCCAGAGAGATATTAGAGTGGGTAGGGTGCTTGCTTACCTTGCATGTGGCTGACCTGGGTTTGACGCCTGGAACCCCATAATGATCCCCAACCATGCCAGGAGTGATGCCTAAGCACAGAGCCAACTATAAGCCCTGAGCACCATCAGGTGTGGCCCCAAACCAAAACCACAAAACAAGCATAAGGAGGAAGAGAATATGTGAATTAGAGGCAGTAAGGTTCAGGGGTGCAGGGGAGAGTGTGAAGGGCAGCTGAGAACATTGCTGTGAGATAACAATCATCAGCAGAGATAGGTGCTGGAGCAATAGTACAATGGGTAGGGTGATCGCCTTGAACGTGGCAGACCCAGGTTCGATACCCGGCATCCCATATGGTTCCTGAGAACCTCCAGGAGTAACCCGAGAGCATTGCCAGGAGAGACCCAAAAAGCAAAAAAATAAAAATCATCAGAGATAAGATCCAAGGTCCAGTTAAGTCAAAGTTCTGTGGGAATATGCTATTCAGACAGCCTCAGAGAGGCTCAAAGAGCAGAAGTGTATAAAGTCAGTGTGTCTAAGTGTATAAGTCAGTGGTGTAGTACATGCCTCCTACACATGAGCCCCTGGGCTTGATCCCCTGGCATGTGCATGTGCTTGCACACAGAGCTTTATTCTGTATAGAACGAGCCAACACTTTCAAAGTAGCTTGTAGCTTATAATATAGTTACATATATTTAAGCTTTAAAATTCTATGTATGAGCACACCTAATGTGAAATTTAAGTGCAAATAAATGGTGAACTTTTCATACAGCAAATCAATACCAACAGAAACTAAATGAGACTATAGACCTTAACATATGGCAAGAAAGCATGTGCTTTCTAAATGTAATTTTGCTTTACAAAAACTTCATAAATTAAAAAAATTAAATAACATTTATAAAATTTACAAATTTAATAAAATTCACCTTAGATTAGCTTAATTAGTTTTTCATACAATGCATGTGCAGGTTAGGCAACGGTTTATAAGACTAATGCAATGTCTGAACGTGATTCATAACATGAAGTTGACACTAACACTTATATCAGGTCATCTCTCATGAATGTGTTAGTACCAGTACTTGTGAAATAGCTATTGTTACAAATATTATTTTCTGTTTTAAGGAAACTGAGGATGAAAACTGGGAGGAAATCAGAGGACAGAAAAACTAACTTGACTAAGTCAGTAAATAATGAATCTCATATCTTAGTGAAGGTGCACTAGGTCCCCAATGCTACTCTAAAATTTATGGGCTATATCCATTTTGAATCATTAAAGCTATTTTCAAAATTGGTGATTAATAGGGGCATGCTCGAGCAAATCGATGATGAACGGGAAGACAGTGATACAGTGAATATAATTTTGAAATCGTTCCTCTCTTTTCCATTATTAGGATATGTGTCATCTCTACCTCACAACTCTGTCTTGTCCTGTTTTCTTTTTGCTTTAAAATATTATTTAAAAAATTCACTCATTTCAGCTTTATCGTTGTGTTTGAGGGGTGTCTTCTCAGCAATTCTTGGGCGTCTGGGAGGCACTCCTGATGGTAGTTGGCTTTGCAGTTTATGCCTGATCATTTCAATGCTCCTTATGCTGATGAAGCACTACTGAAGCCCTGAGCCACTGGAGACCCAGAAAAACAACTGGCCATTCTTGGGGGCCATGTAAAGTTGAGGACTGGACTCCAAGTAACATACATGAAAGTCAGATGCTTCATCCATTTCAGTTATTTATTAGGACTTTCTTGTTTTTATCCCCCACTCCGAGATAAAATTTACAATCAGTAAAAAATGTGTTGCTGGTCTGGAGAGAGAGCTCAAAGGGCTGGAGCAAATGTTTCCTATACAGAGGAAGGAATTAGATCCCTAGAACTGCAGAGGATCCAACGACCACTGGTCCCTACCCCTCAGTCCACAAAATGCACTGTTCTGATACATTTGAGAAATTAGGAGATTTAATTTGTTTTTCCTGATTATTTGAGTGAGAACTGGAGTATCTGAGAAGGAACTGAAGATTTGAAAAAGTATGTACCAGGGGAACACCAAGAATGGGATTTAATCTGCACTTAAGGGGCTCTGTGCCCCTGTTCCTTTTAAAACACCACATCATGTGGAGCCAGAACAACAGTGTAGTGGATAAGGTCCCTTGCACACAGCTGACCCTGGTATCCCATGTCATCCCCTGAGACCTGTCAGGAGTAATCCCTGAGAGCAGAACCAGGAATAAGTCCTGAGCATTGCTGGGTGTGATACCAAAGTAAAAATAAATAAAAAAAATATATAAGCAAAATATTACATTCTAGGTTAATTTCTTACAGACCTTCCAAACAAATGAATCTAGATTCACAATCTGCTTTTGCCACTTGCCACGTAGGAGACAATAGGCAAATTACCTCACTTCTCTGAGTAGTATTTCACAACTAATTCTTCAACTACTTCCTCAACTAAAAAGTGACTCCATGCAGTTCTTTCAGTAGTAGGTCAATTGATGGTATCTGGGAACTACTCTTGATGCTGCCGGACACAAAACTGGCCCACAACAAATGGTGGCCATTTGAGTGTTTTGTATCACAACCATGATTGCTGTTGGGATTATAATTCCGGTGATCAGGTACCATCACAATCACATGAAACAGAGAGCTCATGGCTGAAAAGAAAAGAACAAAGAGAGCAGAGGGTAGGGAAAACCGCATGTAAGGAACAGATTTGGTTTCCACGCTCATCTGTAAGTGAAGTGCATCTAGAGGGGGGGGGTCTCACAATACTGTTTCCAAGCCCTTGCTTTTAATGTAGAGAAGTACAAGGCAGGCATTCATTTGGAACGCTGATTCTTAGTTAATTGTCAAAAGTCTAAAGCAGGGGTGGGTAACATAATTTCTGCCAATGGCCATTTGGATATTTATTTATTTTTTAAAGTATTTTATTATACCACCGTGAGATATACAATTAAAAAGATATACAATTAAAAAGTTCATATTTGGGTTTTGGTCATACAGTGTTCCAGCACCCGTCCCTCCACCAGTGCCCATCTCCCACCACCAACGTCCCCCGGTTCCCTCCCCTCTCCCCCAGCCCACCTCCACGGCAGGTCATTTGGATATTTATAATGTCAATGGCTGGCCAAACAATAAAAGAAGAAGGGCTGTGGACAGCCCAATAAGTGGCATTGTCAGTGTGCCCCATTGTGCACCAGGATCAGACCACAGGATTTTACTGGCCTTATACAACCTTCTAGGTGGATCTCCCACCCATAGAAACTCTAAAGGAACAAGATAAGGAGATGTCTGATAGAGGAGAAGAAAAACCTTTAAATTGTGGAAGCATATCTTCCCGAAGTCATCTCACTAAATGTCCTGAATATCTCTCACAAGTTTCTAAGGATCTTCACTTGTTTTCTCTCAGCTCTATCTTTTGGGGAACAGTCTATATATCATAGGGAAAACTGTGCATGATAATAAGTAGAATACTTCATTTAATGTTACTTCCAACACATCTTCCTATTTGATAACAAATAATTATTCCTCAGATGGGATAACAGTGGCCTGGTGTAGCTGACTTACTAGTTTTCAAGAACAACGTAGTGGAATGGAGCCAAAGAGATAGTGTAGTGGGTAATGCACATGTCTGATGTTCCATATTTGGCACTCCAAATGTTCACCGAAGTCCACCAGGGTTGATCCTCTAATGAGGAACCAGGGAAAAAATCCCTGAACACTGCTGGCTATGGCACCCAAACATAAAAATGTTTGGCAGATCTCTAAATAAAACTTAGTCTTTGTGTGTATGAAGAATGGGTTAAATCCCTGGCAATGAAAAAAAGAAGAGAAGGTATACTTGTATAATGAAAGTCATAAAAATTCAGTTATAAAAATAGCCATTTGTAGTAAAATGGAATGATATCAAGAGGACCAATGAAAAGAGCAGTCAGTCAAAAGGAAAACAAACCAATGGAGCAGGAGAGATAGTATAGCAGGTAAGGTGTTTGCCTTGTGTGCAGCTGACTTGAGTTCAGTCCCTGGCACCACATCTGATCCTCTGTGCACTACCAGGAGCAATCCCTGAGTGCAGAACCACAAGTAATCACAGTTGGTTTAAGACCCACCCCCAAACAAAACAAATTTGAGAGACAAATATTAGATTATCTCATCCATGCGCAGGATGTAAAGATTATGGACAAAATTAAAATTTAAAAAAGCCAACAGACAACACAATAAGTTAACCTGAGAGATGGAAGATGAGTCACAAAGGTGGGGTTGCAAAACATATTGGGATTTAGTCATAAAAAGATAATTTTTTAAAAAAGTCTGGTGGTGGGGCTGGAGCGATTTCCCAGCCGGTAGGGCATTTGCCTTGCACATGGCGGGCTGTGCGTGCCTGGGTTCGAACCCGCGGTATCCCATGTGGTCCTCCCGAGCACCGCCAGGAGTAATTCCTGAGTGCAGAGCCAGGAGAAACCCCTGAGCATTGCCGGGTGTGACCCAAAAAAGCAAAAAAAAAAAAAAAAAGCCTGGTGGGAACCTAGGTTTGAGAAAAAAAAAAATTATCACACACACACACACACACACACACACACAAACTGTGGGGAGGTCTTCAGGCTGTTCTCAAGGGAGCCCAGAGTTCACCTCAAGTAATTCTCAGCCAAATGGCAATCATCTGGGCCAAGGATGTAGAGCTGCTTGGCTCCAGCAGTGTTGGGCTGTTCCCACACCCCAAGGGGTACGTGAAAGACCTCCAGGACCACACCTAGTGGTGCTCATGAACTGTGTGGGGCCAGAGATGGAAGCACAAGCAGAATTGCACCTTAACCTCTGCAATACACTGCAGCCCCTCAAGCATATTTTCTAAAATACAAATCTTAGGCATTATTTCTGGCCAGACCTCAGCAGCGTATTAACCACATGCCTTCTCAGTAATCAATGGAAAAAGGAACTCTCCACTCTGTGAGAGAAAAGGTATTATCGATTTAGCTCCTGTCTGACAGGGATCCAGACCCAGGGCTTGAGCTCCGGGAAGCAGAGAGCACGGCCCTGCTCCTAGGCAGGAAGCACAATTGTTAAAATCAGTTATCACAAAACTGGGACATGTGGGTCTTCCTCCATATAGCCCTGTTATCATGGCAGAGCCTGGAGTCTCATACAAAGATTGTTCTCTTACTCTGCAGACATGTCTCTGCCACCTTGCATTAAAAGCAGTGGTTATCAGGGGTTTCTAGATAACGATTTATGGGCTACACAGATACCCTGCTCCAGCACTCTGCTTCATCCTTACCTTTAATTCACATCCTGCCTCACCCCCTACCCTTATATTCACTGCTGCCGTGTTAGGCACCAGTTAATAGCAGTGTTAGGATCCAGATTCACATCACTATCACTATCACTATCTTCCCATTCATTATCAATTTGCTCGAGAGGGCCCCAATAGCATCTCCTTATGTCCTGTCTCATGTTAGTAGAGCCCAAGGGCATCTGCTTGCTCCAGGAACATAAAGAGCCTCAAACCATTATATTAGGTCATGGGAATGACCTAACATAATTGTTACTGGTATTTGGCATATCAAATACGACATGGGCAGCTTGCCAGGCTTGCCGTGCAGGTGGCATACTCTTGTAGTCACCTCTTCACATATGCCTGATTAGATTCAGACTTGCCACTTCTCTGAGGAGGCACAATGCCCACCTGCCCCAACCTCAGCCACCCAACACTGTGTTTGCTCCTGCCAGTATTCAGCTTTACTCCCTTACAGTGAACATACATTCATCAGATTCTACAAATAACCACCCCAGGGTCAGAGTCTCTATGACCAGTGAAGAGGAAGAGGAAACCTTTTCCAGTGAGTGAGCCACTCAGCCACCTAAATTGCTGTGTCACTGTCTTCCCGTTCATCATCGATTTGTTCGGCGGGCACCAGTAGCATCTCCATATGTCCTGTCTCATGCTAGTAGAGCCCAAGGGCATCTGCTTGCTCCAGGAACATAAAGAGCCTCAAACCATTCCATCAGGTTATGGGAATGAGGTCTATAATTGTTACTGGTATTTGGCATATCAATACAATTCCTTTCTTTTGAGGAAATCCTTGATATGGCCAAGTCTAAAATGGAAAAATAGAAAATAAAAATCCAACCATTATTTCTACTAACTACAAAATATAGAAATTTTTACCATTAAAATGTACAGAGGAGTCCCAGTCCATGAGGAAAATAACTCTGCTCTTAAGAGCCCTGTCTCTCATCTCTGTGAACACACGGCTTTCAGTACAACTTGGAGGGTCTTTATTTTTCTTGTCTCTCTTGATCTTTAAAAAGCTGATGCCTTGATAGTTGAAAGTCATATGAAGAACCACAATGGCTTAATTGTTAACTGAAGCATTAATCAGGCCTAGTCTGAATGCAACAGTTCATAAAAACGCACAGGGCAAGGTTGCGGCATTGTGCGTTTACAGAGTCGACACAGGATGTTTACTTCTTGGGTCTAGAAACACAAGAATCTTCCATATACATTAAGACAAAAAAATTCCAATGACTCTAAAGCAAGATAATTCAGGGGAAGATAAATGATATATAACACACACCACACACATATGCTTGTGCATATAAATAAAAGCAGCCACGCGGTTCATCAATAAATGTTGGATTTAGAGATGACTACAATAGTGTAAATAAAAATATGTACATAAATTAGTTTACCAGGGAAAGCAATTTATATGTGAAAAGAAGAGTAAAAAGATGTGCTTCTGCAAGTGAAGGTGGTCTTGTGGATGCTTAGTGTATCCAAAATAGTCTGTTCTGAGAGAGAGAGAGAGAGAGAGAGAGAGAGAGAGAGAGAGAGAGAGAGAGAGAGAGAAAGAGTACCTGCTATAGAGGCAGGTTGGCGGAGGGGAGAGGGAATTTGGGGACATTCACTGTATCACTGTCTTCCCGTTCATCATCGCTTTGCTCGAGCGGGCCCCAGTAACATCTCCATATGTCCTGTCTCATGCTAGTAGAGCCCAAGGCATCTGCTTGCTCCAGGAACATAAAGAGCCCCAATCCATTCGGGAATGAGGTCTATAATTGTTACTGGTATTTGGCATATATCAAATACAAATACAACACGGGTAGCTTGCCAGGCTCTTCCGTGCAGGTAGCATACTCTTGTAGGCACCTCTAAGTCCAGCATTTATTGATGAACAGCGCAGCTGAAAGCCACGGGCTCTGATAGGCTGGTCTGCTGGGTGGAGGTCTGACGAGAGAGAAGTCCGGATGTGGAAAATGGAGGCCCTCATGGAGTGGGGGGTCTTCTGGCTTGTTGCGAGGCTCTGCTGGGATGGTGGGCCAGGGCTAGAACCCACCATCCCTCCCGGGCGCCTCATGAGCGGCTGGTCACAGGGAGAGCCAGTAGCAGCTCTGCCCCATGTCTGCAAGTCTCTGGACCGGCATACCTGAGCCAGATTTAAGAAAGACTGCTTCAGGGTGGAACTCGATGAGCCGGGCGCTGATAGGCTGGTCTGCTGGGTGGAGGTCTGACGAGAGAGAAGTCCGGATGTGGAAAATGGAGGCCCTCATGGAGTGGGGGGTCTTCTGGCTTGTTGAGAGGCTCTGCTGGGATGGTGGGCCAGGGCTAGAACCCACCATCCCTCCCGGCGCCTCATGAGCGGCTGGTCACAGGGAGAGCCAGTAGCAGCTCTGCCCCATGTCTGCAAGTCTTTTTATCTATTGGGGACATTGGTGGTGGGAAATGTGTATTGGTGGAGGGATGGGTGCTGCAACATTGTATGACTGAAATCTAATCATGAACAGCTTTGTAAATGACTATCTCATGGCATTATAATAAAAACAAATAAATAAATAAATAAAATATTCTGTTCTTTTGAACAATTGCAATTCTAACTCAGCAACATGGATACAAAAAATAACAAAAGAAATCTACTGATGTCACTACTCAGAAATGGAGAACAATTTAGGGACAATTTGTTGGCCATCGTAAGCAAACAAAAAAAGTAAATTCTTGAGGGCATCTGAAACTACTCAGGAGCAAACGGCATGTTCAAGTCTGAGGCCCTTGAGGCTGTGACTGGTATCCCTGGCACCACCCACATGCCTGAACGTGATCCCCAGTTACTCTGCTGTTTGGGATCCCTGGTGCCACAAGTGTGCCATATCTAGCACACCTTGACCAATATGTCCTTATGTGCAGATAAAGTGTGTGTTAGCATGACAATCAAGTGTCTCTGAGCCCATCACACCAGTAGGGAAGGAAAGGGAGATAGATGTTTTTTAATTAAACATTTTGTTATACCACCGTGAGATATACAATTACAACCTTGTTCATGTTTGGAGGTTTCGGTCACATAGTGTTCCAGCACCCCACCCTCCACCAGGGCCCATTTCCCACCACCAATGTCCCCAATTCCCTCCCTCCTCCCATAGCCTGCCCAAATGGCAGGTTCTTTATCTCTTTTCTCTCTCCCTCGGAGACAGATTTTTTTTGAAAAAAGTTTTAAAAATATAAAGGTTTTTGAGTTACTGAATACTTTCATGTACCTCCTCCTTAGCTCATCACCCTGGAAATAAATATTTATTGAACCTCCCCTCTTTGCTAAGTTCTGAGTATTTGGCAGTAATTATAAATAATTTTTATTTTTTAATTTATTTTATAAAACATAAAATAAACTTCCTAGGCTAGTTTATTGGTTCTTGACCTCAAAAACATATAGCATCTACTTGTGAACTGGCAAGGAGAACTTTATCATTCCCTTGGGTCAATGTGCACAGTCATAGAGATCCTGAAACAGGAAGGCTAATGAGGTGAAAGGTGCTTATGGTAATGCACTTTTAAAGGAGATTATAGTGACTCATTATTAACGTTATCATTTCTTTTAATATTACTAAATGTGTCAAAAGTCAAAGTTACATACATTGATCTAAATTATAAGCATTTCAACCTCTTTCTTTTGGTATAAGAAAAAAGTACATATAAATAATCATCTTGGCAGGAGGCACAATTATCTCCCTTGAGATGGGAGATAAAGTTTCATCTAACACTCAGCTTTAAGTGCTGAAGATTTCGGGAAAATTTTGAATGAAGGTTGACTCATCTTCTAAAACAAACCAAACATATGTTAACCCTTTTTGAAAGTATGATTTTGAGTCTTCAGACTATGAAGGAAAGGACTGACTATTTCATAAATACTGCTGTTATTTTCCCTACTTATTTGTGACTAGAAAGCCATTCTCTTAATCTTAGTACCCTTACTTCATATTTCTTTTTAATATATAGAAAATGCATTTCTTTTCTATAGTTAACTGAAAAAAATAATTGCTGGCTCTTGAAGCAACTGGACTATACATAGAACAGCAGACTTCTATATCAGAGGCCAGGTTAGAGTCTTTGCCTTGCTAGACTTAGTACATTACTAAGTTATGTCAACCAGGAGATGACCAGGTGACTTTCCTCTTACTCTCTGAATACACTCTGCACCTGCCTCTCAGCATTACTGGCATACCTTTCATTCAGCTTTCCATCAATGGCAACATTTTCTGTGAACAGCAGTGAAAGAAGAATGACACCTGCCTAGTATGTCTTAGCTGTTTACTCTTCGACTTATTCCTGGGAAAAAGACTGAGCAGATACCTGGCAGACTGGAAATTTCACCTACTACCCTGAACTGCCTCAGGCCTGCTTATAAGGATTTTCTGGAGTTTATTCTATGCGCAGCCTGTAAAATAGTGTGAAATCATATTAGAGAAAAGTGTGCAATGTCCACTGCAAACAAACCATTGACTAGTCTTTTTTAGAGCTAATGCCAAATTAGGCTGCTGCAGCAAAATCCAAAGGAGACCCCTTGTTAAAAGTCTCTAATGACTTTATAATAAATGCAATTATTTCTATTCACCAAGGATCTAGTTAGTACATACCAGACACTTAGCTAGCCACTTTACAAAAGCTAGGTCATTTAATCCTCAGAATGAGCTGTGAAATAGATGGTATTATCACCACTGAGTAAATGACAAATTGAAGACAACCCAGGCTCCTATTTTCAATCACACAGAAAAAACATTGTTAACCCTAACTGATGTCAAAGTCTACTTATCTTTTCCTTCTTGAGGGGAGGGGGCTTCCAAGTCCTGCTCAGGAGATCCAAGTCCACCCCATTCCCTCTGGCAATTCTTAGGTCAATGGTTCAATACTCAGGGCCTCCAGGGACCAAACCAGGATCAGCTGCATGCAAGGTTTGTGCCTTAAGCTCTGTACTATCTCTTCGGGTATCTCAACCTTTAGGCCCATCTTTTCACCTGAATGCACTCTCCTTGGTGATATAATGGTTTAATAATACATCTCCTTCAAAAACATCTACTAAGAATCTAAGACTGCTGACAGTAAAGTTCTGAAAATTAAATGAAAATTGTGTTTACTTGATTAGACTCAAGATACCATGCAGTTTTGAAAAACATGTACCATATATTTTGTAGAAATACTAACAAGAACTATTGGTAAGGTTCAAGATTACCATAAAATGGTTTGAAGTCCAGCATTCCAAAGTGACTTTTTTTATATATGAACCTGACTGCAGGTGTTGAAAACAAAAACAAGGGAACAATGCAATTAGTTATTGGCAAGCGCAGCAAAAGTTGGCACAAATAAAACTGCAAAATTAATTGGACCTAATTAAGCAACAACTCAGTCAACAGCTAAGTTAAGAGCAACAGCTAAGTTAAGAGTCAACAGCTATTTTGAGAGCAAGCACCCCTGTGCACTAGAAGAGGAGATTACCTCAGGAGACCCATGACCCAGTGCTTCTCCATCCCATTGGCCTCAGCATCATGCTCACAGACATCTTTTCAGGGCTACTGTGGATCTCTCAGTTTGTCCCTCTAAATCTCTGTCTCTATCAACTTCAGATTTGCTTTAGAAGCGCCTATTGAAACCAGATGGAGCAGTAAGATGGGAGTGTAGCAAAATGTTAGAATGTATCCTGTGCTGAATGGCCATATTTTTTTTTCAATTTTTATTATACCAACGTGAAATATGCAATTACAAAGATGTTCAAGATTGAGTTTCAGTCATACAGTGTTCCAGCACCCGTACCTCCACCAGTGCCCTATTTCCATCACCAATGTCCCCAAATTCCCTCCCACCGACCCCCAATCTGCCTCTATAGCAGGCACTTTCTTTTCCTCTCTCTCTTCCTCTCTCTCTTTTCTCTTACATATTGTGGCTTGTCCTACAGACACTTAGAATTTATCATGTAAATCCCTTCTATACTGCAAATGGATGGACATGGATATTATCATGCTGAGTGAAATTAGTCAGAAGGAAACAGACATATATAGAATGACTGCATTCATTAATGGGATATAAATATATGCCAGTGTTACCGGTATTCTACTAATTGTGGTGAATGGCCATATTTTTTTCTTGCTCCATCACATTACTATGGTCCCTGCACAAGTCTGTAAACAGTGTTCACCATATTATCAAAATTCTGAGATCCACTTATTATACTATTGCTATAGTCTAGAGGAACTTTCCCAAAAAATAAATAAATAAAAGCCCATAATTTAATTTCTTTCTAAAATGAGGGGCTAAACCTCAATCTTGAGAGCTATAACTACTGAATGAAAAATAAAGCAAAACATATACTAGAGGATTTCTGTCTCCTTTACTCCTAAAACTTAAACCAGAAAATATCAGTATTTGAGCACAAATATTTTCCTACATTATCAGGTCACACAAGTTGAGCTGGAAGGCCAACTGGAGGAAGCAAAGTGAAAAGTCTTTAATGACTAACCTTTTTTTTTATCTAACTTACTTTGTGTGATATAAGTTATTATGTAATAAATTTCACCTGAAAAGTTCTACTTTAGAAATCACTCATGCATATTACTTTTTCCATTCTGGCCTGTGAAGCTGAAAGCAAACACATGAGGTATTAGTACATCTCTATTCATCCAAAGTGCTTCTGCTTTCACAGAAGGTATTAGCTGTGGTGCCTCATTCTCCATCTTCCTACTCCCATGCAAGATGAAACTGCACAAATGACTTAGATCATGCCAAGTAAGCATCATTTTTCATACTTTAATTCCATTTTGCTAAACAACCCTGTTGCAGGACACCTAAAAGCCCAAAAGCCTCTGCATCTGCCCTGGATTGCCTCCTGCAGATTACTTTGTAGATTGGGGGTCGTTTAAATGTGGCAGTTTATCTGACCATGTATTCTGTACTGGCTGGTATAAATATTCTCTCATGCTACCACAATCATTGTGGGACTAGCTAGATCTTACCAGCATATTTGCCTGGCCACGTTGGATCTCTAAGTAATTAGACCAGAGAGAAATGCTGTTTGCCTCCAAGCAAGCAAGCATGGCTCCCTGATAACCCAAAGGCAGCTAAAATACAAAACTACCGTGGAAGTAGATGAGACTCTTGTGAAGGCTTGGAGAAATATTTAACTGGCATTAGTATAGTCTTTGGTACAGAGACATGCCATCTCAGAAACCCCCTTCTCTACCCTATAAAGACATTTCCAGGCAGATCTTGGCTCAAAACATTAGCATATAAAAGGGCCTAGGTGAGGTGCTGGGAGAAATTACCTGAAGGCATTTGACCCTTCCTGCTTCCCATAATAGTGGGAGGTCTGAGTTGCAGAGGTATAAGAACTAGGTTGCTTCCTCTCTTGCTTTCTCTCCTTTTTTGGGCTCTCTCTTTGTAGCCTCGCACTCTTCTTGGGAGTCTTGTGTTTGTCTCTTTAAAGGGCCTTAACACGTGGTGGCCGACATCTTGGCCTACATGTGGCTGGGGTTCTAGCCGGGAATCCTAAGCACAGGGTTTTTGCCATTGCTGATTGTATGCCTGAACCTGTGATAAGTAAAGCATTTTATTTATTTATTTATTTATTTATTTATTTATTTTTTTTTGCTTTTGGGGTCACACCCAGCAACACTCAGGGGTTACTCCTGGCTCTGCACTCAGGAATTACTCCTGGCGGTGCTTGGGGACCATATGGGATGCCGGGATCGAACCTGGGCAGGCACAGGCCAGCTGCGGCTGCATGCAAGGCAAACGTCCTACCTGCTGAGCTATCACTCTGGCCCCAAGTAAAGCATTTCAAAACTGCATTGGATTCCTGAGTCTTCATCCATTCCCTGCCGGCTTCGGAGGTAGAAGGGAACTTCGCTTCCCAGTACTGTCGGGGACCCCAGCGGCGTCCCCAACATCTGGCATCCCTGGGTAGGCACCCCTGCACAACCCATCTTCTTATGTGCTTTGCTAATTAGGCACTTAATGTATTTTCTTTCTTAATTTCAGTGTCAGCATGTGTACCTAAGACACTCTAGGGAGGAGAAAGAAGCAGCCTAGAACTTACTAGAGGAGAATGATACACACAAATACTGTGAAGCAAGAAAGAAAAAGAAGCCTGTAGCCTGGTGGACCACAGGTTGCAGCCAGCCTCACCAGGCAAATCCGTGTTTACTGGCAGTGCAGAAAAGCATTCAAACGAAGAACAGAATCCATGCACATATTTCAAAGTAAACATTTGTGAGGCATGTAATCATTGTTGATAATGTTATATAAGAATGTTGATCAGTGTTGATAATGTTATATAAGAGGCAGATATGCATTTTGGAATCAAGTCAAAGTGACTTTCCTACTCATCAAATACTTTTTGTCAGATCTGACTCAGTTTAGGCCTGAGCAAGCTCTAGCTCACCCGTATCAACACCAGGGATAGAGAGATAGTACAGGGATTAAGACATGTCACAGGAGTGACCACTGAGCACAGATCATGGAGCAGCCCCCGAGCACTGTTAGGTGGGTTCAAATCCCACACTCTTCCGCCTCAAAAGAAACAGTGTCAATGGCAGTAAAACTGCATCTCCACACTTAGCAGAGTTTTGCAGTCTTGATAATTACTCATCTATAATATATTAAGTAAGGAGCAGTGGAGGAAGGTATCACCAGTCACAGAACTGTAAAATGGTTTTACTCCCTCATCATCAAACACCCAGAGGCTTCCTTATACACAAAATGGTTTTCAAATAAAAAGTTGTGGGGGCATGGGAGCACAGACAGACGTTCTCCCCCCCCCACACACACATACATCCCAGACTCTACCTGCGCCCACAATGAGGGGCCCTGGGCTCACAGCAGCGGATGCAATGCAGCAGAGAGTTGGAGCGAACGTTGGAGTTGAGGAAGGCCACCACGCAGCCCAGCTTGGTCAAGCCGAACCACACGTGTAGGAAGTCGGGTTCATTACTCATCAGTAGGGCCACGGTGTCCCCCTTTTTCAGCGTGGAATGGTCAAGCAAGGCATGTGCCACTCTACTACTCCTTTTGTCCACGTCCTCATAGGTGTAGATGTCTCCCTCGTAGATGATGAATGGTTTCCGGGGCTGCTTCTTGGCGTGGCTCAGGAATTTATCCAAGACGGTAAAAGCTCCCCTTTAGAGCTGTTCATTTGCAGCCGAATCCCATAGCGAACCACCTTCAGCAGGTAACAGAAGTCGTCCCAGAAGTAAGGGAAGACGAGTTTCTGCACAAAGTGCAGGAAGACCATTCCAGCGCCCAGTCCTGTGAGCCATGAGAGAAGCATGGGCACCGCCGGGCCGGAGGAGCCCTGTCCCGGCCCTAGCCTGGTCACGTAGGCGCAGCGCTTGGCGGGCGGGAGCTGCGCGGCTCGGTGCCCAGGGCTGGTGCTCGCAGTTCGTGCCGGCCTTCTCCGAGCGTGGAATGAGATCCTGTAAAAGACAATCAAAAGTCTGCACGGAGAAGGTGTCCCCAAGGGTTTCGGGAGCTAAGACACCTGGCGGGGTCTAAGGCTGGGACACCTGGTGGTTGAAGAGTGACGGAGTCCTGCGTGAACGCCACTGGGCATCCCCAGAGCTCCGGATCCAAAACCCTCGCGGCGACTCCGAAGGCTGGCGGTGCGCGCACGCGGTGGGCGTCTCTCTGGCACTTTTCAGAACTCTCCCTGCAGGCTGGGTCAGTCCTCCCGCCTCGGGGGCCCTAAGCAACCCTCACCCCACCAATCCCCTCAGGACACAGCAGGTCTGGAGGCAGGTGTTTTGGGGCTAGTCCATAGCTGCTGCACCTGCAAGGTGCATTCCAGCTGGGAAAGGTGGGGTGGCGATAGCTGAGAAACGCGGCGTTTTTGCATCTGAACCCTAACAGGGACTGGGGGCTGTGCTTTGGCTCCTCCTGGTATTCCCCAAAGCTTAGGCGCTCCCGCCCCCGAACGCCACACGCAGCTCCCCAGCCCAGGGTCCTGGATCCCGCCTTGAACTCACGGGTTTTTTTCGAAGCGCTCCCGGGTGGCCTCCACACGGGTTCGGGGCAGCAGCCTCTTGCCTGCCTAAGCTCCTCTCCCTGAGTTCCCGCGTCAGGCTATCGCCGTCACATCAGCCCGCGGAGGTACAGTCCGCCTCCCCGCCCGCCTCCAGGCTACGCGCCAAGCCCGACCCGGAACAGCCAGATCAGCACGCGCCGTACCGGCCCTCCTTGCCCACCCACCACCCAGAGCTGAATGGTGCGTGGGCCACGTCGGGGCCTCTGGGGTGTAGGGATCTCTGCGCGCGGGAAAGAGGTGCTGGGGTGGATTTGTCATTCATCACTGCAATAAACAAATAAAGGAGGTAAAAATAGAGAGGATTGGAATGAAAAAAAGACAACCATCCCTTTGGGTGTGGAGCGCGGGAGGGAGGAGAGAGAACAAAACGAAGGTTGTTGATTAAGAAATAGTTGAACTCTTCACAAAGCATCATAACATTGGTTTGTTGCGTAACTTAAACACATTTTTGAAAACTGAAATAGGTTGGAATCGACATTTTATGTTGAATCTCAATCTTTAGAGAGCCTAGACCCGTTTTACAAAGTGGTGCCAAAATCTGTGAGCCGAAGTCCCTAACCACATTAAAAATTGCTAGGGCCAGGGCTCAGTAGTAAATATTGATCCTCTAAACTTACAAAACACCCCCACCCAAGCCCCAGTTAGATCAGGACTTGAAGCTAAAGATTCTAATGTAGAAGAGGAAGATACTAGGACATGAAAAAATTAACTGCAAAGAACACCAGCAAAATGTTAGAAAATTAGGACCTTCTACTGAAGGTAAACTGAGGAATACTGAATTATGTTTTGTTTTTCTTGCAGACACAGGACTCGGTTCTCTGTCTTTTGAAGTGGTATGAAGGGTTAGGGCACACACTGAACCCATTAAGCATTGCCTCACATGCTCAAGCTTTCCTCATCCTTCTCTCTGTTCTAAAGCTGGCTTCTAGTTAGTCTCAGATTTCTTAAGAAAGAACAAAATTGATAACTCCCAAGACACACGTTGGTTTATTAATGTACTGAAGATTACTTTGAAGTCACAGTGAAGAGACCAGAAGCAAAACAGGCTTCCAAAAATTCTTTTGCAGAGATTATTAAGAAAAGTCAGAAGTAAATTTCGGAGGAAAAAAAAAGTACTAGTATCAAGCAGTTTAAAACTTGAAAAGTGAGGTTACAACTTGAAAAATAAGTGTGAAATTCTGTCCTGTCTCCTCCTTGCTCTATGCTCAGAACATTGTCACCATCTAGAAAACATTTGAAACAGAAATTAGAATATGTTGTAACTAGTCTTAGACTTTTGGTTTGCCATAAGAAGTAGAATCTGCCTTCTTTTGAGTAGAAAAATGTGAAGAAACCGAAGTCTGACATCTGTTAATTTGGGTAAGTTAAAAACATGAAATACACTCTCAATTACCATCTACTTTCAACACTGTTATTTCACAAAGAGCATCTATTTCAAAGATAACAATGGAGGAAGGTAGGGCTGGAGTGATAGCACAGCGGGTAAGGTGTTTGCCTTGCATGCTGCCCACCTGGGTTCAATCCCTGGCATCCTCTATGGTCCCCTGAGCACTTCCAGGTGTGATTCTAAGTTTAGAACCAGGAGTAAAGCTCTGAGCAACCCTGGGTGTGACCCAAAAAGAAAAAAAAATAGAGGAAGGGAATATTATAATAGTAAAGAACAGTTTTTCAAAAATAAATCAAATTATGAAAAACTCACTGTGTTGCTTTTCTTATACCAAGCCTGCTAATATATACCATAGAGTGAATCTAATATTTAGTAACTAACGTAAGTGGCACGGCAGAGCCTGGCAAGCTACCCATGTCATATTTGATATGCCAAAACCCTGTAACAATTATAGACCTCGTTCCTGACCTGAACAAATGCTTTGAGGATCTTTGTGTTCCTGGAGCGAGCAGATGCCCTTGGACAACACCAGCACGTGTTGGTGTTATGAGTCTCACAGGACTTATGAGATGTTACTGGTACCCGCTTGAGCAAATCGATGAACAACAGGAAGACAAGTGATACAAGTGAACATAAATGATTTGAGAATATATTTGGCATCACAAATCTGACAGCTTGATTTCTTTGTAGAACTACACACATATTTTTCCAAAATTGATATTGGTCATGACCAAGTTTGTGTCTGAAACCTCACTCTGAAAGAAGGAATAAAAGACAATCTCGAGGCAGCTGACAGTATCATACACATAACTAACTCTCCATGTATCTACTTCTATTCTTTCCCAGAAATTGTATACTGGCCTTCAAATCATGCCTAAGAGAGCAATGTAAATAGACCTAATCACCAATGCCCAGTTACAATTGTTAAAAAATGAAGGAAAGATAGTAAGAGGTAGTTGCAAATGAGGAAACCACCATTTAGGCTAAAATGAGGAGAAATAAATATGCAAATAAGTTGGACATCTCTGTTAACATTGCTTTTGTTCAAGATCAATGCAATATTTCTCAGGTTTCCCATCAGAAAAAGAAGATATTAATTTTGAGGCTGGAGTGATAGCCCAGACGGTAGGGCGTTGCCTTGCACGGGGTTGGCCTGTGCCGGCCCGGGTTCGATCCCCAGCATCCCATGTGGTCCCCGAGCACCGCCAGGAGTAATTCTTGAGTGCAGAGCCAGGAGTAACCCCTGAACATTGCTGGGTGTGACCCAAAAAAGAAAAAAAAAAAGAAGATATTAATTTTTTCTTTTCTTTTTTTTTTGGGGGGTCACACCTGGCCATGCTCAGGAGTCCTGGCTCTGCACTCAGGAAATACTCCTGGCGGTGCTCAGGGGACCCTATGGGATGCGGGGGATCAAACCCGGGTTGACCGCATGCAAGGCAAATGCCCTACCCGCTGGATTATCACTTTGGCCCCAATTTTAATTTTTTCTTTAATGACATTCGAATATAGCTTTGCAACAAATTGTAACTCAATAGGCAAAAAATCTTGCTTTATTTAATGTGCTTCACTATCCCTTTTCAATTTTTGATTTTACTTTCCTGTCTGATCTACTCTTAAGTCCCTATGCATATCTAGTTCTAGTACAGATGAATTGTGATTAAAGCAAAATAAAAGTGAGCAAATAGCATTGTGACCTGGACCCTGGATCTATCTTACACCCATATGAGTTTACCGCAGTAACTTAGAATTCTGGCTGTGTATTTAAATTACTTGTTTCTAGAAAATCTTTGGTTTGAAATTCTACAGCAGTCATATTTTGGATAACGGAAGATTTGGGTTGGGGGGGAAGGGAGAGTTTCAGAAAAGTCCCAAATGGTGCTATGTTGGTACCAAAGTACTACCTGACAACTGTTTGCAATGGGCCAAGGAGCTCGGAGTACTTAGACTGCAGCTAGAGCTTGGAGAGAGGGACAGGGTGGAGTGAAAAATGTTAGGGGTTAGAGTGTCCCAGAGTTTAGGGTGAGATTGATGAAATGTTAAGACACAACCATTTTCTAATTCTGTACAGGAACTGTGTCCTGCTCAGATTTTAATCACTGCTTTAGTCTCTGATCATCACTTGGTTTTTAATGGGAAGTTTACTCTTCCTAAACAATCATTGCCCAGAGGATTATTCCTCATAGGGACTCATGAAACAAACTTGACATTAAAGATGAGGCGTGCTCTTACAGAGTTTGAAGGCATGAACATTACTACATGTCCTGGACACATCAAACACTTCCTGAAATATAAAAAATTTTTATAGCACCAAATCAGTGATCTTATAATAATAGTCTTGGGAACAATTCCCAAACCAATTAAATATTTAAATATCATTTTTGCCACAGACTACAAACGATGCCTAGAAAGAAATGCATGCCAATCAGTATCTTGTCAAGACAATACTTCACAGATGAATTTGAAGTGGGTATTTAAAATGAGTTTTCTTGTACCCAGAAACTTCTATGTTATCTTCCTCAGAGTCAGAGTCAGTGCAGAATTTTACTTGGAATAAATATTGATGTAAAGTTTTATCGTTGATTTTAAAACCTCAGGACAGCTTGATTTCTATTTTATAGCCACCTAGATGGAGCCAGGTCATTTGATCCTTAGTGAGATAAATCAAGAAAGTCTTTTAGGCAACTTTTATTAGGAATGAACAATGTTCCAAAATATCACCAAATTGTTATGCTGTTCTTTGGATTCACTCCTGTTGCAGGACTAAGAGCTTCTGCATCTGCCCTGGATTGCCTCCTGCAGATCACTTTGTAGATAGGGGGTAGTTTAAATGTGGCAGTTTATCTGACTATGTATTCTGTACTGGATGGTATAAATATTCTCTCATGCTACCACAATCATCGTGGGACTAGCTAGATCTAACCACCATATTTGACTGGCCACGTTGGATCTCTAAATAATTAGACCAGAGAGAAATGCTGTTTGCCTCCAAGCAAGCAAGCATGGTTGCCTGATAACTCAAAGGCAACTAAAATACAAGACTACCGTGAAGTAGATGAGACTCTTGTGAAGGCTTGGAGAAATATTTAACTGGCATTAGTATAGTCTTTGGTACAGAGACATGCCATCTCAGAAACCCCCTTCTCTACCCTATAAAGGCATTTCCAGACAGATCTTGGCTCAAGATATTAGGTGCAGTGCTAGAAGAAATTACCTGAGGGCATTTGACCCTCCCTGCCAGGGAAGTTACATTTAGCTTATAGTTCCTCCCAACTCTGCTAGGGAGGCTTTGAATGAGCTCTGGGTTCTTGTAAACAGCCAGAAGGCCTCCTGAAGTTGCTACATTTCTATAGAGCTATATTCCTGTTTTCATCTCTAGATAGCCCAGCCTGGGAAGTTTGGGCGGATTTCTAGCTATAAAATAAGCTGCAAGAAGAAAGAAGCCCTCTTTTGCCATTTCGGCTTCCCTTGGCATTTTGCTTCTCCGTCCTCTCCACTCTCTGTTGGGCCTCAACACATGGTGGCAGCCATTTTGGCTGGGACCTAGCTGGGAACCCAGATTCTGGAGGTTTTCCCTGCTCTTGGATTGTATATCAGAACCTGTGATAGTAAAGCCCTTTTAAAACTGCATCGGATTCCTGAGTTTTCATCCATTTCCCGCCGGCTTCGGAGGTAGAAGGGAACTCCATTCCAGCTGCTGTTGGGGACCCCAGCGGGTCACTGACACACTCCCATGCGAGCAAGTCCTTTAAGATCGAATGTGTGAGAGGTAGAAGAGGTCTATCTAGGGTTCAGAGTGCATGATTCATTTCTGTAAACTTACTGCAATTAAATTCTTCTTCCCGAGAACTTAATTACAGCAATAATTTCTGCTGGAGTAGGCAGGTGGCCTAGTGCTAGGAGGTGGGTTTTCCAGGTGGACTTGTTCACTTTCAACCTGTGACTTCCTCAAATGGAATTAAGACAGCTGCTCCAGCTCTTCCCCATGACAAGTCAGTAACAGGGACACATAGGGAAGTTTCATCATGTTGGTGTTTAACTTATTTAGCTTTTTTTTCCTTTTTTGGGTCACACCTGGCAATACTCAGGGGTTACTCCTGGCTCTGCATTCAGGAATTACTCCTGGCGGTGCTCAGGGTACCATATGGGATTGAACCCGGTTGACTGCATGCAAGGCAAATGCCCTACCCGCTGAGCTATCACTCCGGCCCCCAAACTTACTTAGTTTTTTATTATGTGAAAAATCTAAAGCTTACAGATAAATAGTGCAATAGTATCACCATCTCCACTATATATTCAGTGCCTGTATTTCATGATTATTAAATTCTACCAATCTGTTTGAATGATCTTTCACTAAAATATTTCTATTACTAATAACATGGAATTTTAAATCCTGAATTCTTCTGAGTGCAACTTTGAGAAAAGCATATTTCTCTATTTCACCATGATCACAGCTAGCAAAATTAGAACTAGACCTTAAGTTTCTTCAAGCGCTTAGTCTATATCAAATTCCTTGCAGAGTACTTTGGGAGTTGCTTAATTAGAAACTAAAATCAATTAAAGCTCTAAAGTCTAATTTAAACAATTAAAATAGTTCTTGTTATTTTGTTCTTTTGGTTGTGTGTACATGAAAATATTTTGGGGAGCCACACGCAGAGAAGTTTAGGACTTATTCCTGGCTCTGCACTCAGGGATCATTCCTGGTGTACTTGAGGGACCATATGGTGTTGGATGACAGATCTAGCTAATCTGGGAGCTTTGTTGTTTTGCCCACTCACAGCTTAATCTATTTAAGCCAAGGCTCATTCTAATGAGACCTCTCTTCTATGTAAACACTGCTAGAGGGTGTGGCAGTTACAGAAGTCACCTTGATTGAATAACTTCTGACTTATACATCTACTAAGACTTCTATGTTTTCTAGATTGGGCACAGTCCTCTTTATACCCACTGCACCCAGCGTGGGACAGTTAGAATTTACCAGGAGACTACCACCCTGGCTACGCTGAGACAATAGGAAGACTATAGGAAGGATCATACTAGTTTGCTCTAAGCAGGCGAGTGTGACCTTTTTCAGTACATGAGAACAAGATACTCAGAATCACCCTGGTGCAGATAATAATAAGGACCTTGTGGGTACCATCTAGATTACATTAAGCTCATGAAATTAAGATGTATTACTTTATATCAGACCCCTCTCTCTCCAGTGTTTTACATGAGAGATAATCTCGGATTAGTCCTTGGCTAATCTTTTGTTTATACTTGCAATAGGGTGTGGCACTGCCCTTCTACACTCTGTTTAGTGTTCTTTGTTGACACGACCCTCCCTTTGGTGTATATAAGGGGACCCACTTTTGGCTTTTGGCTCCTTGGCTTTCGGCTTTTTGCTCCTTTGCTTTTGGCTTTTGACTTTTGGCCTTTTGCTCCTACTTTTGGGTAGGACTCCTCTCAGGTGAGATCCTCTCTCTCTTTGGTGGGAGATTCAGGCTCTTTTGTATGGTCTAAGTTCTGACCAGAGCTAGAGTTCTTCCATTATATTGGATTGCGGTGGTAGAGCTTTTGTACTATTAAAAGCCATTTTTTGGAACTGCACCGGACTCATGAGTTTTCATCTGTTCCTCCAGTGTCCTCGGAGGTAGAAGAGAACATCTATCCTGACACTGTCGGTGACCCCGCGGCGTCTCCGACAATATGGGATGCTGGGGATCAAACCTGGATCAGCAATATGCAAGGCCTACCCACAATGCTATCTATCCAGTCCCAATTTAGAATAACTTTTTATCACAGCTGCTTCTTTCCATTTTCTCAAGGTCTTTTCTTAGACAATAGGCCAGTTCTTCATAGAGTTTTTACTCAGCTGCTCAATAGTATGGGCTGGTCTGCTGGGTGGAGTTCTGACGCGAGGGAAGTCCAAATGTGGAAAATGGCGGCACCCGTGGAGTGAGGGTGGGGTGGTCTGGCTTGTTGCGAGGCTCTGCCGAGGTGGTGGGCAAGGGCTAGAACCCGCCATGCCTCCCGACGGCCTCATGAACGGCTGTGCACAGGGAGAGCAAGGAACAGCTCTGCCCCATGTCAGAGAGTCTCTGGACCAGCTTACCTGGGCCGGATTGAGGAAAAAGCTGCTGCAGGGTGGGTGTCGATGATCCAGGCTGTGATGGGTTGGTCTGCTGGGTGGAGTTCTGACGAGAGGGAAGTCCAAATGTGGAAAATGGCGGCGCCCATGGAGTGAGGGTGGGGTGGTCTTGCTTGTTGTGAGGCTCTGCTGAGGTGGTGGGCCAGGGCTAGAACCTGCCATGCCTCCCGACGACCTCATGAACGGCTGTGCACAGGGAGAGCAAGGAACAGCTCTGCCCCATGTCGGAGAGTCTCTGGACCAGCATACCTGGGCCGGGTTGAGGAAAAAAGCTGCTGCAGGGTGGGTGTCGATGATCCGGGCTGTGATGAGACTCTCCGACATGGGGCAGAGCTGTTCCTTGCTCTCCCTGTGCACAGCCGTTCATGAGGCCGTCGGGAGGCATGGCGGGTTCTAGCCCTGGCTCACCTCCTCGGCAGAGCCTCACAACAAGCAAGACCACCCCCACCCTCACTCCACGGGTGCCGCCATTTTCCGCGATTTGGACTTCCCTCTCGTCAGAACTCCATCCAGCAGACCAGCCCATCATAGCCGGCTCGCGCTTTATTTGGAGGTGTTTAAAATTGTTTGCCTCCCGCTCGGCAAGCCTGGAAAGCTTCTCGTGTTGTATTTGATATGCCAAATTCCAGTAACAATTATATTAGGTCATTCCCATGACCTAATATAATGGTTTGAGGCTCTTTATGTTCCTGTAGTAAGCTGATGCTCCTGGCTCTATTGGCATGAGACAGGACATATGGAGATATTACTGGTGCCCGCTCTAGCAAATAGATGATCAACGGGAAGATCGTGATCGTGATCGTTCAATAGTTTCCTATCTTATGCTTTAACGTGTTCCTTTGATATCTTCATAGTTCCCATAAGCTGGGAACCAGAAATAAAGCCTTACTGAGATTCAAGTCAAATATTTTGTCTAGTAAACTTCAAAGATGTCACATACTTTATGTTGTGTTAGATAGAGATAAACACAATACCTAGTTGTGAATTTGACAGCTCATCACTATCAGTAAACTGTAGCATTCTCTGTATAATTAAAGCACCTTTTGCTGTGTGTCACCTGCTGCATCCTGGTAATCACAACTATAACTATGCAGACATTTTCCTCATTTTCTCTAGGGTTTCAGATATATCTCATTATATGACAACACCATATTTTCTATACACATGGAATACTATGTACAATTATAATTTTATGCTTCTTAGAAATGGTATAACTGGGTCTAAGACTAAACATATCCATGATTTTTCTGGATAGTGACAATTTCCCCTCAGGTCAGCAGTGTCACTGTCATACACACCATCAATGCAAGGAGTATCTGGGAAGCAAGTGAAAGAGAAATCTCTCAGAAGATCGTTTTCACAATTCCCACAAATATGTAAAATTTCATTCATGTTATATCGTGTAAATATTTTGATTCTGGTGTTGCAATACTACTTTTGAAGTATTTTATGCCTATTTGACTGTTAATTTTTCCTTTAATTTATATAAAGATATACCACTCAGAATTACATATTTTTATGATTTGTGCAGTATCAAATTTCCTATGTGTATTATATAGTAAATTAAAAGGACATAGTTGAAACCAAAGCTACACTGAATAACAGCTTTTCAGAGAGAAATATGGCAGCAACACAGCCTCAAAATTTGGACCACACACTTCAAAGTGATATTGTTTTCCAAATTATTATAAGAATGTGTGTCTGATTTGCTACAGGAGGTACATACATTTTGGCTCTGGCTTAATTAATGGTACCCAAAAGCTGCCTAATATAGTAGCAAATAAAAACCTAAGTATCACAGACAAGGAATTTCTAAGACCTATAAACAAGGGGAAAAGAAAACCCACTGGTCAACTTAAAGAAAAGTAGCTGTGAATCCTAGAATGATTCCAAAAGACCTAATCTGGATATTTCTCAATGTGGAAATTCCATGACTTGAACTTGACAAATTCGTTTGTCAATGAGAGATACACCTAAAGAGATGGAGAGACCTGCCTCTCTAGCACAGCTCTGCACTTCCAACTGTCATAACCAGATTCTATGGACTTGCTGCAGTAAACTGAGAAACAGAATAAGCAAGGTGACTTATATCCTTTAAAATCAGAGTGCAAGGAACATGACTTGTAGGAAAAACAATGTGCTGGTGAACTCTGGGCTTGAAGTCTCACTGATAGGAGGATAGCTCAATTAGACCTGGATGCTATCATGTGGCTACATAACTAGGTTAAACTTAGACACAGGAGGTTCTCTTGCAACTCAATCTATCCTTGACACAGAGGGAATGTTAAGGAGCCTTTCATCTGACAGGCTTTTGTCTGGTACTGTGCCCTGGTGCAGTGCTGGTAGATTACCAGCAACAGAAAGCATACATAAACTGGGCTTCTGTGTACTGGGATAATGACCTTAAGTGTACTGAACATCTTCATATAGATCACATGGGTCAAAGCATTTTCCGTACCTGCCCTTGATTCCTAAACACACTGGGAACTGCTCTCAGTGGACCTGGTTGAATTCAAATAATTCAAGGTTAACCTTCCTGTATGAATTATCACCAGACGCTCACACTTAGGTCTTTCTTTCCTCAGAATTCCATGATCACAATACAAGATTAAAGAATTTGACTCATATTCTTTTTCGGTGGGCTCTTTTCAATAATTCCAGGTACTTTATATAGCTATTTGGCATTGACTCCCAAGTAAATAACAAATGCAGAGACCAGTGCAAATCTCCAGTGATATAGTACTGGAAGAGATTTACATTTTATAGATAGATAGATAGATATAATACATATCTAACACATAGTATATACTATATATACTAAAATACAGTATACTAATATACATCAATACACTAGCTCCACTCTTCACACGCTACCTGTCCGAATGCAAGGTGCCCTCCCAATGGAAAACCAGCAAGACAGTTCTACTGTTCAAGAAGGGAGACATTCACGGGTAACTATCGCCCCATCTGCCTGTTGTCCCTCATCTACAAGCTGTTTACATGAGTCATCCTGAACAGCATTGGCAGGACACTAGATAAAGGACAACCATGCGAGCAAGCTGGCTTCCGGAAAGGATTCAGCACAATCGACCATATCACACGGTAACCAAGCTCATTGAGGTTTGTAGGGAGTACAAGATGCCGCTCTGTCTCACATTCATTGATTTACAGAAAGCCTTTGATTCTGTGGAGACTGAAGCAGACATCGAAGCCCTAGCCAAACAGGGTGTTCAAACCCAATACATCAAGATCCTTCGTGAGCTGTATTATGGATTCACCACCAGGATCTCACCATTCTAAAAGGAAGTGATCAATGATGTCAAAAGAGGGGTTCAGCAGGGTGATACCATTTCACCAAAACTCTTCAGCGCCACCCTCAAGAACATCATGCGACAATTAGAATGGGAAGGAATGGGAGTGAAGATAGATGGTCGGCAACTACACCACCTTTGCTTCGCTGATGACATCGTTCTAATAACACCCAACATTAGACAAGCGGCACAAATGCTGGCTGACTTCAACTGAGAATGTGGAAAGATAGGTTTACAGCTGAATCTAAAGAAAACCATGTTTATGAAAAATGAACTCGTTCCAGAGGCCCCATTCACTCTCAATGGAACAAACATCTCTGAATACAGCTGTTATGTGTACCTAGGTCAAGAAGTCAACATGATGAACGACCTAAAACTTGAGCTGCGCAGGAGGAAGAGAGCAGCATGGAATGCCTTCAAAGGCATCGAAGAAATAGCTAAAAGGACAAAGAACCTCCGGCTCGGGTACATCTCTTTGACTCCACCGTTCTCCCTGCATTACATATGCCTCAGAGACCTGGGCCCTACGAAAGCAGGATGAGAATGCTATTCGGGTCTCCCCAGAGAGGAATCGAAAGAGATATGCTTGGAATATCACGCCTCACTCAAGTGAGAGAAGGAATCCGGAGTTCTGACCTCCGTCGCTATTCCAGAATCAGGGATGCTGTCTCGTTTGCCAAGGCATCGAAAATCAGATGGGCTGGACATGTAATGCGATTTGGAGACAACCGCTGGACTAGAGCCGTTACTGACTGGATCCCACGGGATGTCAAAAGATCACGTGGCCACCTACCTACAAGATGGTCAGACTTCCTTGTCAAGACCCTGAAGGAACGGTTTGAGGCTCTTCATATTTCTGAATCAACCAGATGCCATTGGGCTACATTGGCACGTGATAGGGTCCAATGGAAATGTTACTGGCGCCCACTCAAGCAAATCGATGAATAACGGGATTCAAGTGATCAAGTAATTAATATACAGTATAAGGCACACTTTTATATAATACATATTTCTATAATATATGTTGATATTCGATAATATATGTTTTACATATCTATACATATCTATATCTATTTTACTCAATTCTTTGGAACAAGCCCAAATTGACATACTCTAACAATCGCCAAGAAGTTCTACATTTTCCAGTTACATTCATATTAGAAGGCATAAACTATAGTTTAGTTTAGTAGACATATACTATAGTTTTCATAATCAATTTTACTTTGATTACACTTGACATTCCATTAAATAAAGGAGGAGCTCTACATCAATGCTCAGATCAAAGCTAATAACCCTGGAAAACGTCTGCCTCAATTTATTTTTCCTTCTCTTTAAACGTGAACGCTGGCCTCAACTATATCATCAGCCATCAGGATCCTACCTAGCTGCATATGTTTCTTCACAAATCAAAAAACGAAAAGAAGAAAGGACTGGGTGGGATATAACGTATGATAATCCTGTACCTACATGACCATAAGGCTCGTTTAATCAGCAGTGCACCTTAGGGCCCCAATTTGCTGATTCTGGGGTTTCCCTGCTGGGAGTGCTGCAGGCTCCGATGTGGGCAGGCTGCCATATTGCAGTCTTCCCTCTGAAGCTGGCTTATTCCTTGTTGACAACCATGCTTGGTTGATCCTTAACTAACCAATGTGCAAAACACTCACTTGATGAGTGACAAATTCATCAAAATTGAGTCTACCAAATAATTTGTTGTGCTATAGAAGATTTTATTTCTTTTTTGGCTTTGGGACCATAGTTATAGTGCTGGGGGTGCTCCTGGATCTGTAACCAGGAGTTGCTCCCTGTAGTGCTCAAGCAAGTCTGTAGTCTTAATTATTTGAAGGTGTGCATAAATGTTACATGGTGGGTTCTTGGATTTTAGAAGGTATTATTACATTTTTAGATTTTATTTTTTAGTTTTGGTGCCTCTGAATAAGTGCTCAATTGAGAAGTTTTGGGGACCTCTCTGAGGTATTCCAGGACAGTCAGGCTGGTTCAATACAAATTCCTGAGAACAAGGGGCCGATTTGCTCTGCTTTGCAGGGATTATCTGAGGCCCCACCAGTACTGGGGATCTCCAGGGTCATAACCACTGGTGCTTGGTGGCTTCCAGGGCTGTGCCCACTGATGCTTGGGGAGTCATGAGGTACTTGGCCACATGCAGGACAGATGCCTTAACCTTAGTGTTATCTCTCCACTCCCAAATACTTTTATTTTTTGACTTCATTCATTAATGGAATATAAATATGTACCAGTTTGTCGGGGAGTGCTACCAGGTTCCCTGACAGTGCCGGGAAGTGAGTTCCCTTCTACCTCCGAGCCGGGCGGGAATGGATGAAGACTCAGGAATCCGATGCAGTTTTAAAAGGGCTTTACTATCACAGGATCCAATATACAATCCAAGAGCAGGGAAAACCTCCGACTCTGGGTTCCCAGCTAGGCCCCAGCCAGGTGTAGGCCAAGATGGCTGCCACCATGTGTTGAGGCCCAACAGAGAATGGAGAGGACGGAGAAGCAAAACACCAAGGGAAGCCGAAATGGCAAAAAGGGGAAAAAAAGAGAGAGAGCTTCTTTCTTCTTGCAGCTTATCTTATAGCTAGAAATCTGCCCAAACTCCCCAGCCCAGCCCAGAATGGATGAAAACAGGAAAATAGCTTTATAGAAATGTAGCAACTTCAGGAGGCCTTCTGGTTGTTTACAAGGACCCAGAGCTAATTAAAAGCCTCCTAGCAGAGCTGGGAGAAGCTATAAGCTAAATGTAACTTCCCCTGGCAGGAAGGATCAAATGTCCTCAGGTAATTTCTCCCACCACCTCACCTAATGTCTTGAGCCAATATCTGCCTGGAATTGCCTTTATAGGTTAGAGAAGGGGGTTTCTGAGATGGCATGTCTCTGTACCAAAGACTAATACTAATGCCAGTTAAGTATTTCTCCAAGCCTTCACAAGAGTCTCGTCTACTTCACGGTAGTTTTGTATTTTATTTGCCTTTGAGTTATCAGGGAGCCATGCTTGCTTGCTTGGAGGCAAACAACATTTATCTCTGGTCTAATTACTTAGAGATCCAACGTGGCCAGGCAAATATACTGGTAAGATCTAGCTAGTCCCAGGATGATTGTGGTAGCATGAGAAAATATTTATACCAGCCAGTAGAATACATGGTCAGATAAGACTGCCACATTCAGACTACCCCCCCTATCTATGAAGTGTCCTGCAGGAGGCAATCCAGGACAGATGCAGAGGCCTAGGCTTTTAGGTGTCCTGCAACACCAGTGTTTAACTGAGTGTGGGCAATGGTAATGTCAGACTAGAACTCACCATTGAATATACAAAAGAGACTTACATGATAAACCCTAAATGTCTGCAGGGCTAGCCGCAAAGTGTAAAAAGAAGGGGGAGAGAGATGCCAAACAGAGAGACAGAGAGAGAAAGAGAGGAAAAGGGGGGTACTGCTGCTGAGGCAGCCTGGGGGTGGGCGGGGGGGTGGGTATACTGGTGGTGGTGATGGGGCACTGGTGGAGGGATGGATGCTGGAATACTGTATTACCAAGAACCAATTATGAAGAACTTTGTAACTGTATGTTTCACTGTGGTATAATAAAACATTTAAAAAAAATAAAAATACAGATATAACCCTTAAAAAATACTTTTATTTTTGAACTAAAAATTGTGATTTATTTGAAGTCCCAGGATCAAATTTAAATGTAACCCAAGGTGTAGATAAAATTCTGTAACTCTTATAGATTATAAAAAGTCTATAAAAAGATAAAGATTCTTACTATTTTTATACAAAATTACTAGAAGTATCATTAAGAAGTAAATTTAACATGATTGTTTGAAAGGATTACAGGTAAAGGAAATGAGAAAGAGATAAGCTCCTAGGTGGAATCCTGCCCTTGGGCAGTTCTAGAAGGAATCTAAAGTGCTTGTAGCCCCTGATGGAATTCCACCCTTGCTCTGAAGGAAGCGGCTTTACATCTGTTCATTGTTTACCTCACCAATCTGCACTTGCTACCCCCAATCCTTCATGATTTCTCTATAACTAGCTGGGTTCCCTTGAATTGAACTGCCACTGATTACTGTTAGGCCATGATTTGAGATGTTCAAACATCTCAGTGGGACCTCAGAATGTTAGGCCGTCGCTCTACACAAGACTCTCCAGAAGTAGGAAATTTAAGTACAGAAAGTTTATTAGAGCTCAGTGCTGAGAGACCTTGAGTCAAAGGGACTCAGAGAACCTAGCACTGAGGTACCATCAATCAAGGAGAGTCACTTGGAGCCATCGGAAAAGTAGAGTCCAAGTATTAGAGACCCAGAGCTGACGGCTGAGGGCTCTTAAGCCTTAGGGTCCTGGAAACCTGGGACTGAAGCCTCTGCATTTTATATACTCTGAGGGCCTGTTCTTATCTAAGCCAAAGCAAAAGTATAGAAGCAAATTGGGTAGTCAGTAGTTAGCTTGTACTGTTCTTTGTACCTCTGTTATAAAACAAGAACAAGGTCAAACCTTTTTTTTTTTTTTATTTTGGGTCACACCCAAAATAATTAGATTTGGAGAGACTGCTGGACTAAAGCTGTTACCGACTGGATCCCACGGGATGTCAAAAGATCACGTGGCCACCCACCTACAAGATGGTCAGACTTCCTTGTCAAGACCCTGAAGGAACAGTATGAGGCTCTTCATATTCCTGAATCAACCAGATGCCATTGGGCTACATTGGCACGTGATAGGGTCCAATGGAAATGTTACTGGCGCCCGCCGAAGCAAATCGACGAATAATGGGATGTCAAGTGACCAAGTGATCAAGTGATTTTGGGTCACACCCAGTAACCTTCAGGGGTTACTCCCAGATCCTTGCTCAGAAATTACTACTGGCAGTGCTCAGGGGACCATACGGATGCCAGGGAATTGAATCTGGGTGCACCATGTGCAAGGCAAATGCTCTGCCCACTGTGCTATAACTCTGGCCCCTACAAGGTCAAACTTAAAGTCAGACATTTACTTGAATCATCCATGTTATCTGTGCATTTTACGTTGATGTCGTTGGGGTCTGAGATGTTTGAGCATCTCAGGCCACGGCCTAACATTTGGAGGTTCCACCAAGATGTTTGAGCATCTCAGGGCCACTGCCCAAGAATTACTAATGGGAAAGAAAAATCAAGCTTCAGGGTAGAATTGATCCACCCCATTTACTATCGCACTGTTTTATCAGCTTCTCTTACACTTTCAGACAAGCTACTAGGTTGTTTCCCTGATATGCTCTCAATTACTATTAGACTCCTGTGCACACTTGAACTGTAGAAGGTTTTTTGGGGGTTAAAAAGCATGTTCTTCTGTGACAAAAAATACAGAAATACATAAACATGTATTTCTGAGACAATCATAATACTTTATAGGATCTGTTTGTTTTAATTTCACAGCAATGTAAGTAACTCTGAAAGGGCTTTCTATCATTACTGATTAGTTTGCCATTTTAAGAATTTCATGTAAATGAATTACATAACACTTTTCTTTGTTTAATCTGCCTTCTTTAACTCAGCATAAAAGTAGTAAAAGTAACTACTTTTACTTTAAGCCAAATGCTTCATGTAGAAATAGTTTATTTCTTTATAATGATGTACTGCATTGAATGAATATGCCACAATTTGTTTCCCATTCACCTTATAATAAACATTTGAGTCATTTCCTAGTTTAGGCCATCACAAATAAGGTTTCTATGGATACTGGTGTACACATATTTGTGTGGACATTTGCTTTTAATTTCCTTGGACAAATAGCTAGATCACAGGGTAAGAATCTGTTTCACATTCGAAGAAATTGCCAAAAAATTTTTTAAACTGCTTGGACAATTTCATTGTCCAAGCAGTTTAAAATTTCATTCCTTATTTCCTTTTATCCTTATTTCATTTTTATCCTCATTAGCAGTGACTGGGAGTTTCTGCTGCTTTATAGACTTAAGTAAGATAAAACCTTTTTACTTCAGAACCTTCTAGTAACAGTCTAGTGCAATGTCATGGTTTGATGTTCTAGTGTCTATCAAGTAATGACATAAGCTACTTTTCCAGTGCTTCTATCCAGTAATGACATAAGCTATTTTCCCCATGTTTCTTTATCATCTTAGAGCTTTCTTGATAAAATGTCTATTCAAAGCATGTGCCTATTTTTCTATTAGATTGTAGCCTTTTTGTTGAGTTCTGAAAATATGATTTCGGTTATGCTGGAAGTTCTCAGGAGCTACTCTCAGTTCTGTTTTCAGGGGTCTCTTCTGGCAGTGCTTAGGGCACCATACAGTGTCAAGGATCAAATCAGGGTCTCCAGCATGCAAAAGCAGCTCTGACCTGTTAAGTTTCTCTCTGAATCAGAAAATTCTTTTTTATATATTTTGTTTTTTTTTAATTTTTTATTTTTACAATTACAAAGATATACAATTAAAAAAGTTCATATTTGGGTTTTGGTCATACAGTGTTCCAGCACCCATTCCTCCACCAGTGCCCATCTCCCACCACCAACATCCCCAGTTCCCTCCCCCTCCCCAGCCCTCCTCCATGGCAGGTTCTTTATTTCTTTCCCTTTCTCTCTCTTTCTCTTTTCCTTCCCTTCCAGACTATGGATTACAGAACATACATTAAAGGGTTGTCATGTGAATCTTTTTGCCTCTATTTAATGCTCAGTTCTAGGTTGGTATTAGTACCATCGACAATTGTTAGCACACTGTTCCATTTTCTGTCTTACCTAGCCTCCTGACTCCCACACGTTTGTGATAATTTCCACCTTTAACAAGACCTCCTGTAAAAAAATTCTTTTTATATATTTTGATAAAAGGTTCTCACATGGACTTTGTGAAATTATATCATATATTATATGATATAAATTATATGATATATGATAATATGTATTATTATATATTAATCTTTATTTTTAAAAGTTTGTTTTTTTTCTTAAGAATGTCTTTTTAGGGCCTGGAGGAATAGCTTAAAGGGCTAATGCTGGGAGTAGTCTCTAAGCACCACAGGGTGTGACCAAAACACAGAAACACAACAACAAAAGAATCTCTTTTATTATTGTTTGTTTTTAGGCCACACCTGGTGGTGCTCAAGGCTTACTCCTGACTCTGGGCTCAGTAATCATTCCTGTCAGGGTTTGGGGACCACAAGGGGTGCCAGGGATTGAAGCCCTGTTGGTTACATGCAAGGCAAGCACCCTTCTGCTGAATATCTCTCCAGACCAAAACAACATCTTTTAAAGAACAGCAGTTTTCCAGAAAGGCTGTACCAGCTACTTTTATGTTCATAGCAGCATTATTCACAATAGCCAGAATCTGGAAGCAACCAGAGTGCCCGAAAATCGATGACTGGATAAAGAAGCTTTGGTACATCTACACAATGGAATACTATGCAGCTGTTAGGAAAAATGAAGTTATAAAATTTGCCTATAAATGGATGGACATGGAGAAGATTATGTTGAGCGAAATTAGCCAGAAGGAGAGAGACAGATACAGAATGACTGCATTTATTTGCATGGCATAAATATATATGTACATATTATGATACCAATATCCAAGGTCAAGTGAAACATATATCAGGAGGTCTTGTCAAAGGTGGAAATTATCACAAACGTGTGGGAGTCAGAGTTTAGGTAAGACAGAAAATGGAACAGGGTGCTAATAATAGTCGAGGGTACTAATGCCAACCTAGAACTGAGCATTAAATAGAGGCAAAAGGATACACATGACAACCTTTTAATGTATGTTCTGTAATCCATAGTCTGGAAGGGAAGGAAAAGAGAAAGAGAGAGAAAGGGAAAGAAATAAAGAACCTGCCATGGAGCAGGGCTGGGGAAGGGGAGGGAACCGGGATGTTGGTGGTGGGAGATGGGCACTGGTGGAGGGACGGGTGCTGAAACACTGTATGACCAAAACCCAAACATGAACTTTTAATTGTATATCTTTTTATTTGTATATCTCACGGTGGTATAATAAAATACTTAAAAAAAAAAAAAAGAACAGCAGTTACTTTAGGGTCTGGCTGCTGCTGCCTGGACACCTTGAGAGGCCATTACTATGCCTACCTCTGAACAAAACAACTGAAACATCTTTATACAAACAATTTTTTTTTCAAAATTAGATGACTTGGACAAATTCCTTTCCCCAACAAACTACTAAAGTTGAGTCATTAAAAAAAAAAAAAAATACAGGAAACGATTTGTGTGAGAACTCAATAGGCCCCATGCACGCTTCCCATGCAGGAGGCTGGGGTTGGAGCAGGAGATCACTGCATTGTCTTCCAAGTACATGCTGGGCGCAGTCCCACTTGCGTATGGTTCAAAAACTGAAAAGAAAAAAAATGATCAGCAAATGACCAGAAACTAGCACAGAGATCACGGGCATACCAATCTCAGGCACCACAGTGCCTGTACCTCAGCATTGCTGGGTTTGGCCCTAGTGGTCCTTCTCCATTGCAACACCTGAGCAGCACCACATCGTAAGGCCCTGACAATTAACTGCTCAGCCTAGTTGACTGCGCGTATACCTGGAGTGTGCCTTCTGCGATCCCTGACCACCGCTTGGGAGGTGTCCCCAAGACACACTCCTGTCATATCATCTGAATAACTCTGTACCTACAAAAGACACTGAATATGGCATTATTAACTTTTCGGAAAGAAACCACAGGGCCCATCTGAAGATCCAGTTAAGGAAAAGTGTAATACCAGTTTTTCTCTTCCAGAAAACTAAAGCGTAAATAATACTTCTAATTCATTCTATGAGGCAGATTTCCTTAATACTCTGTTAGAGGCTCAGATAAGCAAAACAAGACACTGGGCATGAGGGACTTCATCTTAGACAAAAAACCATCTTAGGCCTCCACTGTGAATCTGAGGACATGACCCTGAGGACATGACCCCAAGGAATGGGAACTAGAAACTGCAAAACTTAATCAACTTTATCACTGTCACTGTCACTGTCACTGTCTTCCCGTTCATCATCGATTTGCTCGAGCGGGCACCAGTAACATCTCCATATGACCTGTCTCATGCAAGTAGAGCCCAAGGGCACCTGCTTGCTCCAGGAACATAAAGAGCCTCAAACCATTCCATCAGGTCATGGGAATGAGGTCTATAATTGTTACTGGTAACTGGCATATCAAATACGACATGGGTAGCTTGCCAGGCTCTGCCGTGCGGGTAGCATACTCTTGTAGTCATCTCAAAATCCAGCATGTATTGATGAACCACGCGCCGCTTGTGGCTGTGGATAGGTTGATCTGCTGGGGGAGTTCTGACGAGGGGGAAGCCCGGATGTGGAAAATGGAGGTCCTCATGGAGTGGGGGTCGTCTGGCTTGTGTGGCTCTGCTGGGGTGGCTGGTCAGGGCTAGAACCTGCCATCCCCTCCCGGGCACCTCATGAACGGCTGGGCACAGTGAGAGCCAGTAGCAGCTCTGCTCCCATGTCTGTCTCAACTTAATCACCCATAAACATTCAATGTGGGTGGTTGAGCCATGGGTCCAGATATTGCTCTCTGCTAATTGTAAGGCCTCGTTTTGTCAAACCACCAGAATGTGTTCACAAACAAAAACATATAACCATTGAGCTAAGGAAAACAAGTTATTTTGAACATGCTATAAAACCCCTACCTTAGCATGCTCAGGGTCCTTGATTAAAACCCAACGACCCCAGCTAGCTGGAAATAAAACTCACTATGTGACTTGTGTTATCATGTGTGGTTTCTGTTCTTCGGGAGGGGTAGTCGATTTCAGACTCTAACAGCCCAAACCAGACAAAGATAATGCAGGCACATATAAGCAAAGACCAATATTGGTTATAAGGTGAAAAAAAAAGGTTTTATGCAAAAAATATTGACAAATTGAATCTAAGAAATAGAAAAAAATTAATAATTATATACCAGCAAGTGAGATGTATTACAGGAAAGTAAAGTTGGGTTTGACATCAGAAAATAGTAAAGAAAATTTGTCATATGATTACCTCAATAGATGGATGCTGAAAGAAAACTTTAGAAACATCCCATCCAAAATTTATTCCTGAATTCTTGACATACTAGATAAATAGGAATTTCTCAACTTGTTGCAGGATATCAGTAAAAATATCTACAGTTAACATCATACTTACTGGTGATACTGGTGAAAGACTGGACTTTATACTCTTTTTATTTATTTATTTATTTATTTATTTTTTTGCTTTTTGGGTCACACCCGGCAATGTTCAAGGGTTACTTTTAGCTCTGCACTCAGGAATTATTCCTGGCAGTTCTGGGGGACCATATGGGATTCCAGGGATTGAACCCAGGTTGGTCGCATGCAAGGCAATCACCCTATCCACTGTGCTATCACCCCAGCCCCTTGACTTTATATTCTTAATATCAGAAATAAGGTAAAGTAGCCAGGAGGGACAGCTCGGTGGACTCGAACACTTGCTTTGCAACTGTACATCCACCAATTCAAATTCTAATGTGGGCACATGTGCTTGGCATGATCCTGGCCGCTTTGGTGTCTGAGGTCCCAGTACCACCAGTGATTTTCTGTTGCATGGCAGTAGCATCTATATAAGCACCACTTATCAACACTTGGGGTAACATAGCAATTCAAATATGTGAGCAGCAATGGGAGAGAGAAGGAGGAGAATAGAGAGAAAGAAAGGAGGAGGAGCGAAGGAGGTGGAAGAGAAGAGGAAGGCTAAGAAAAAGAGAAAAAAGAAGAAAAGAAACAGCAGGCTGCATGGAGGTTTTCACACCACTCGTAGTCAACATTGTCTGACAGATTCTACCTGCACAGCAGGTAAAGTCAAAGAAAAAACTAAAGACATCCAAATTAAAAAAAAAAAAGATATCCAAATTGGGAAAGAAAGGATTCACTGAAGCTTAGGGATTCACTGTATTCACTGATGAAGTGATCATCTTTATGGTTAGTACAATCGACTATACAAAAAATATTTATGTAAGTTGCTAAAGTGACTTCATCAATAGTGACAGTTTAGCATATAGAAACTACTTCTGGAATGAGAAAGCACAGTAGGTAGGGAGCTTGCAATGCATGCAGCTGATCTGAGTTTGATCCCCAGCACCAAGTATGGTCACCTGGTCCTGCCAGGAGTGATCCCCTGAGCATAGAGCCAGGAGTAAGCCTAGAACACTGCTGCATGTGACTGCAAAACAAAACAAAGAAAAAATCAATTCTATGTTTTACAACAACAAAATCATCCCTAAAAAATTAGAAAATACTCAATAGAAGCATCAAGAGTATAAAAAATACTCCAATATTTCTGACAAAAGCTGGGAAATACCTGTGTAAAAACAAACCACAAAAAAAAAACATGAAGGACTTTGCTCATGTGATTTACGATCCTAAGATGAAGATATTGGGACCAGAGCAATAGTACAGCAGGTAGGGCATTCTCCTTGCATGTGGCTGACCCAGATTCAATCCCCAGCATCCTGTAACGGTCAACTGAGCACCACCAGGAGTAATACCTGAGTGTAGAGCCAGGAATAATCCCTGAGTATTGTGGGGTGTGACAAAAAAAAAAAGTCAAAAAAAAAAAATGTGGAGCTTATCCTAGAATCAACAGGTGAGCTCAATGTCATCACACAGAACTCTTTGTAAATGACATAGTGATACCAGAACAAAATCACAGCAAAGCTGATCACTGCATGTCATAAACTAATTATGAGGAACAAACCATGACCCAAGGAACAGAGTGATCTCCAAACAAGAAAAAAATAAGGGAACAGATTTCCTCTTAGGGTCTCTAGAAAGAATAGAGTCACATCAACCCCCTAGTTTGGAGGCTGAATAGGGAGTCCCAGTTTTAATTTCTGGCCAAGAAATATCAAGGTCTGTCTTTCTCTTGGGCTTTGGGTGTTGTGGCAAAGTTAGTTGGTCTCTCTGTTTTATTTTAGCCATCGACATTGAGAACTGCCACTGAAAGTGAGACAGCTGAGGCATACTAATGTACTGCAGAGGAGTAAAATGGACTCATCTTTATCCCCTTCAGCTGTTTAGCAATTTCAGTAATATGCAAGACACTGTTGGTCTCTAGATTCACAGATGAGCAGACCCAAAGATGATGATCACCCACACAGGATATTATTTCTGAGGTCTTGTGGAAAAAAAAATTTCCTTCAATATCATTTTTTTCTTTTTTTTTAACTACATATACTTTAAATCTGAGCTTACGTTTCCTAAATACAGTAACATTCAGGAATTTATGATAAATTGACGTTTCAAAATCTTCACAATGTTGTAACTGTATTAATCCTTCAAAGTGTTTTTTATCACTTGGATGAAAAATAAAAAACTTTCTGGTCTTATTCTAAAAATGTTAAGTATTTGACTTTCTTATGTTTGATTATGTGAATGTGTATAAAAATAAGGTTTTCGAACAATTTTGAGGAGCTAATTTTAGCATTATATTAGTTCATGAACAAGAATTATTGTTCAACACATTAGTACTTTGTTGAAGAAAGTAGAAGTTGGCTTCAAGATTATTTCCCTTTAGGATCCAGAGTGATGGCACAGCAGGTAGGGCATTTGTTTTGCACAAGGCTTACTGGGGTTCCATCCCCAGCATCCCATATGGTTCCCCAAGCACTTCCAGGAGTATTTCCTGAGTAAAGAGCCAGCAGTGACCCCTGAGCATCACCAAGTGTGACCCAAAAAAGCAATAAACAAACAAACAAATAATTTGAAAGATATTTCCCTTTATATCTTTATATCTAATTATAATGAGAGGATGCAACTTGGCACCAGTCATTTTCATATCCTGGTCATATCTTTATTCATATTCTTAAATCCCTATTGTACAAAAAATTAGAGGAAGATTACTTATGCCTTATAAGCACATATCATTATCAGCATGAAATGAAAAGTCCTAAGGATTTTTTAATCCATTTTGTCACTCTGTGTCTCTTAATTGGTGCATTTAGACCATTGACATTGAGAGAGATTATTGTCATTGGATTTTGTGTCATCTTTCTGTTTGTGCTTGTTGTGCTTATGGGTTTGGTCGTATTACAGTAGACCCTTCAGTCCTTCTTTTAAAGTTGTTTTGAGTCCATGAAGTTCCTGAGTTGTTGCTTATCCATGAAGTTGTGTATTTTTCCTTCATATCTGAATGTGAGTCTGGCTGGGTAAAGAATTCTTGGTGAGGCCTGCAGTTCTTTGAGCCTTTTCACAATATCCCACCATTGTTTTCGAGCTCAGAGTGTTTCATCAGAGAAGTCTGCTGTAAATCTTAGAGATGTTCCTTTGTATGTGATTTCCTTCTTTGAACTTGCTGCTTTCAGTATTCTATCTCTATCTATAGTTTTTGTCATTTTAATTAAGATGTGTCTTGGAGTATTCTTGTTGGGGTTCCTTTTAGCTGGTATCCTACGGGCCTCCTGGATCTTGAGGCAAGCGTTCTTTAGTTCCGGGAACTTCTCAGCAATTATGGCTTTGACAGTTTCTTTTTCATCAGGGTTTTCTTCTTGCCCTTCTGGGACCCCAATGATCCGTATGTTGTTTCTTCTAGCTTCACCCCGATTATCTCTTGTTGTCTGTTCAGTAATTGTGAGTCTTTTTTTCTATCTTCTGGTGCTGTGTAGAGAATCTTTGGAACTCGTCTTCGAGATCATTAATTCTTTCTTCAGTAGTTATTATTCTGCTATGATGGCCTTCCACTGTGTTTTTCATTTCATTTACCTCATTTTTAATATCTGTCATTTCCATTTGCATTTTCCTCACTTCTTCTCTCATGTCCTCTTGTATTTTATTAATTTTGCATTCCATTGCTTCTTTGAATTCCTTATGAATCCTTAACATTTCTTTCCGAAATTCCTTATCAGAGAGGTTATATAACTGATTGGTATTGCTTGGCTCATCTGGACTAGTGACTTCACTCACAGAGCTTGATAGAATTTTGTGTTGCTTTACCATTATGACTATTGTAGGTTGCAAATCTTGGATGACTAGATAGTACAGTTAGTGGGAGTCTGGTCTGTTTGCAGAGTTTGGGTGGGTGGCAAGGATGTAAGAACCAAGGTTCACTGGCACCTCATGCAAGATAGGTAGTAAGAGGGTCATGCAGACACTCTAGTGTCTGCGCCATTTTGGGTTTTGGGATGTGGGTGGAGATTACAGACGGTCCTGGAAGAGCAGGGCCCAAGGGGTCCAGGGTGAAACCAAGGCAGTTTGCCTTGGTTCCCATTGATGGGATTTCCGCTCTTCCCTGGGACTTCTTGGGTCCGAGGGAGACGCAAGGATCACACACACACACACACACACACACACACACACCTGTGGAGGAGATTGCAGACGTTCCCGGAAGCGCAAGACCCAAGGGGTCCGGGGTGAAACCAAGTTGAGCAAAATTAGCCAGAAGGAGAGAGACAGATACAGAATGACTGCATTTATTTGCATAGCATAAATATATATGTACATATTATGATACCAATATCCAAGGTCAAGTGAAACATATATCAGGAGGTCTTGTCAAAGGTGGAAATTATCACAAACGTGTGGGAGTCAGAGGCTAGGTAAGACAGAAAATGGAACAATGTGCTAACAATTGTCGAGGGTACTAATGCCAACCTAGAACTAATCATTAAATAGAGGCAAAAAGATTCACATGACAACCCTTTCATGTATGTTCTGCAATCCATAGTCTGGAAGGGAAGGAAAAGAAAAAGAGAGAGAAATGGAAAGAAATAAATAACCTGCCATGGAGGAGGGCTGGGGAAGGGGGAAGTGAAGCGGGGACGTTGGTGGTGGGAGATGGGCACTGGTGGCGGGATGGGTGCTGGAACACTGTATGACCAAAACCCAAATATGAACTTTTCAATTGTATATCTTTGTAATTGTAAAAATAAAAAATAAAAAAAAAAAGAAAGAGAGAAAAGAAATATACCTGCCATAGAGGCAGTCTGGTGGTGGGGGGAATCTTGGGACACTCGTGTTGGGAAGGGTGCTTGGTGGAGGAATGGGTGCTGGAACACTGTATGACTCAAACCCAGTCATGAACAGCTTTGTAACTGTTTATCTCGCTGTAGTATAATAAAAATTTTAAAATAAAAAAAAGAAAAGTCCTAAGGAAATAAATATTAATAAGACTATATTTAAGAAAAGAAAATAAAAGATTATATGCTAAAAGTGAAAACTCCTGGGGCTGGAGATATCATTTATTGCACTGAATCACAGGCTCTGCAGGCAGGAGATCTAGATGCAATCCTTGCATCACAATGTCCGAGTACTGCCAGGGAGCAAAACACAATCAAGCCTTGACTCAGAGTAGACTTTGGGAAATGCCCCTTTTTTCCCAAAAAAGAAACAAAATAAATATTGAAAAGAGGAAAAATTTCAATGTCATAAACATATTTTCAAAAATTTGCATATGAAGTTTGATATTAAAACAATTATATTAATTTTAGCCACATGCTCAATTTATAAAATAAATTTGTCAAAGTTTTCCATGAAATTATTTGTTGCATGTTCCCTTTCATTATCCTTTTCATTTATCTTTGGGTCAGTAGATTTTTCATAAGTGTGTATTTTCTACAATTACACATTTGTCTTCACTGGCTTGGGGCAGGCAACAAGCTGGCACATTTACACATGTGCTTCATCCTGTCAAAATTGTAAGTTGGTGAAATTCGGGTAGGGAATTAAAGTTGTCAATATTTCAACATTGACTTATATTTCAAAATTCAGTATGAAATCTCTTGTACAATAAGGAAGGTTAAATAGCAAATCACAACATCTCAAAGAGGAAACTAATGATGGGATGAATTTGAGTGCTTTTCTAACATTCTGTGACTTTTTACTTGGGTACTGTTTGTTCAAATCCGACTAACCTGAAACTGTATTGAATTGAGAACGTATTTGGATTAATCAGCCGAGATAATTCACGGGGCTATACAGATATTGAGTGGAAGAACTAAACTGAATCTCACAATCTGCTGACCAAAATAATTAATAATTGATAACATTTAAATTCAGATAACTGCTCATAGATAGTGAATATATTTGAGCTTTGTACATAGGTTTCTTTTTTTTCTGCTTTTTTGAGTCATACCCAGTAATCCTCAGGGGTTACTCCTGACTCTGCACTCAGGAATTACTCCTGGCAATGCTCAGGAGACTATATGGGATGCTAGGGTTTGAACCTGGGTTGGCCGCATGCAAGGCAACTGCCCTTGCTAGCGACCATGAGCACGTAGGACACAGATCTGCTTGGTACTGCTGCAGTACAGTGACACTGCTAGGGGAACTTTTGCTACAGAACAAGAGCCTGAAATGTTGGATGCACCCCTCCCTTCCAGGCTTGGGAGAGGGGTATTTAGATGGTGGATATTATGTAGAAGGGCATAGACCCTTAATGTCCATGTACAGTAGAGTAAAGAATTTTTTAGAACATAGGAAGAAACTTTAACAACTAGACAGTCAAGTAAATTAAATATCTAGGAGAGTGACATTTTAAAATCTGAGTTGAGAGGCCAGAGAGATAGTACAGAGTATTGTGTGCTTGCTTTGCACACAGCCAACCAGGTTTTGATGCTTATATATGACAGAAATGGTCCCCGAGTGCAGAGCCAGGAGTAAGCGCTGAGCACCACTGTGTGTGGCCCAATAACCAAAAAAGAAAATAAAGTAAAAGATAAATTTAAATTTTGTAAATTTTCTCTTGTAAATTTTATTTTTTAAACTTTCATTATTGTTTATAAATCTTCAAGTGCTTTAAACTATGGAACTAACTTTTTAAAATATTTGCAGTGCTGAAAATCAAACATATGCAAGGCAAGTGCAATAGCCCCAGAACAACTCCCCTGGTCTAATATTTTATAATAGAATAGAACAGATAAGAAGTGAGAACTTCATATTACATCATGACTTTTGTTTCATAAAGCTTCAGTTAGGTGCTTTAGGGACATATGTTTATTTATCATGCAAAATGCTTTTGTTACTGTGGATCATGGTTAACAACATTTGAAAACAAGTACTAAGAACAAGTACTGAGAACAGTCTGCTTTGATTCAGGGATTTAGAAAATTATATAATAAATGCAGTTTTTCACAGCAGCAAGTTAGGAAAGGAGATATTTGTGGTCAGTAGAATAGGGTAGGAATCAAAATTGGGACTAAGCAGGCCTCCCACAGGGTCCTGTGAGGCAATGAAGCACTAAGAACATCTGAGAACTTCATGTGCTCTCCCCACTGCTCTTTACCTAAGCCCCAGATGGCTGAAACTCTATCTGCGTCTCAGTGATCATTTCCAGTAATTTGAGAGTGTTAGAAAGGGCAATGACCATGGAACATGGTTCCTATTATTAACAGAAGCTAGTTCCCATAATAAATTTCCCCACAGAAAAACATAAGTATAATGATGGAATGTGTAATGCTATTACTACTCGATATAGACAAATCATGGGATAGGAAGGCTACATTTATATTATTTCCATTGAAAATAATGCTCTGTTTCTAAAGATCTAACATAACAAAGCTTTCTAATAATTTGGTAACTTTTTCCTTTATATCTAGTAGAATGTTGGAATGAAATCTGTAGACATTAGAGAAAGTATCTTTCTACAAATCAATGAACAATGATTTGTAGATCACTGATAAAAATCAATGATAAAAGTATGCTGAAATAGCTTTGCAACTTTTTCACAGTGCAAAAATTCTTCTAAACAAAGTGTAAATGTTTTATTTGGCATTTGTACAAAATTCAGTAATATTAGACATTTCTATGGGGGGATGTTTGAGGGTCATTCTGCGTAGTACTCAGGAGACCATGTGGTGCTGGGGATCAAACTTGAGACATCTACCTGCAAAGTATTGCTCTCCAGTATCTTGAATCACCTTCTGGTCCTACTAGACATTTTTAATATTGTAACAGTCTGTAATTACTTATTTTCCTATCTCCATAAAACTGAATTATTACTAACATAAAGCTTTTGTGAGACATCTTGGTATATTCATTAGTGGGAGGGAAAATCACATGGTTCTATCACATCAATCTTCCTGTAAACCATCCCAGGGCACCTATCTTGGCACCAACAGGTGCACTGCGATGCATAGTTTCTACGCTGATCAAACATTGCTCTTAACTCAGACCTCCTTTATGTGGTGTGGCTCTCATGCCACTGAGTTACCAGGAGTACCAACACTGAGAATGCAGCCACATTTCTCTCACACGCTCAAGATGATACATTATATTTTTATTTATTCATTTTTGAATTGCGTGGCTGTTTTAATCAGTATTGTTTAATTTGAAAATGAATTTAGGAATCTGTTCATTGATAGACTGAGCATTAAATTTTCTTTTCTGACCACAGAACTTAGAATTTAGGCCTGGAATGGTAAGAAAGTTATTGTTTGATCATATTATACTTTTAGAGAGTAAGAAACGTGATAAGTCCCTGGTCACATAAATGTCTCCACACAAGTGACACTCAACAACAAATTATTCTTGAGTGTGAAGTGCTTGCTTCTTTACAATATTTGTTGTTACATGCTTTACAAATTAATATTCACAAGAACTTGATGGGTTGGATAATTTTCACTGTTATTTTTTGGAAATGAGGAAATGAAGCATGTTAAATTGTTTAAAGTCACAGGGTTCATGAGAGGCCAAGTTGGGATTCGAACTATGAAGTCTAACGCGAGTCCATTCTTGCAACAATGAGTCCTACTTTTTTGTCTTGATGTTGAATTGTTGTTGAAAGGAAAGACCACAATAAATATTATTGAGACTTTACACAAGTATTTAAAATAAGAATAAGAGTGAAATTATAACAACTTCCAATAAAGTACTATTTCCTTTGTTCAAGTAACTTCTGTCCCCCTTTACATAAACTCTTGAAAGTATTTAGTATTAGAAAAATTTTCAGCTGTATATACCAGAATAGGCCTGTGTAACATGGGTTTATATAGGGGATCACTTCATCCACTGTATCTGAGTTGTGGGTCAGGGGTCAGTAGACTGGAATTCTTTGAGTGTCACTTGTGTATAGACATCCATGTGACCAGGAACTTATCACATTTCTTACTCTTTGAAAATATCACGATCACGATACGATCACGATCTTCCTGTTGATCATCTATTTGCTAGAGCGGGCACCAGTAATATCTCCATATGTCCTGTCTCATGCCAGTAGAGCCAGGGGCATCGGCTTGCTACAGGAACATAAAGAGCCTCAAACCATTATATTAGGTCATGGGAATGACCTAATATAATTGTTACTGGAATTTGGCATATTAAATACAACACGAGAAGCTTTCCAGGCTTGCCGAGCGGGAGGCAAACTCTTTAAAACACCTCCAAATAAAGCATTTATTGATGAACCGCGCTGCCGCTATGCGGCGCGAGCCAGGCTATGATGGGCTGGTCTGCTGGGTGGAGTTCTGACGAGAGGGAAGTCCAAAAGTGAAAAAATGGCGGCGCCCGTGGAGTGAGGAGGGGTGGTCTGGCTTGTTGTGAGGCTCTGCCGAGGTGGTGGGCCAGGGCTAGAACTTCGCCATGCCTCCCGACTGTCTCATGAATGGCTGTATTATTTATATACTTACTTTCATCTAAAGTCTAGTGTTAATGATAGAAATTGTTTTATTGCAGAATGCTGATGTTTGAATAATTCAGATAAATCAGATGTGCCATTATTCCTGCTATTAGGGAGTTTACAAACAAATTAGGAGGTTAAATGGTACATAAAAAAATAAAAGTACTAAAAGCACAGCCCAAGTGCTATTTGTGGTGGGAGTAATATAAGGGAACTTTGGCCATGCTCAATCGTGCTCAGAGTTATTAGTGGTTCTATGCTCAGGATTGAGTCCTGGCTGTGGTCAGGGGACAGTAAGTAGTGTTGAGAATTTGAATATGGGTTGAAAGGATGCAGGGAAAGCATCTTAATCTCTAGACTAACATTTAGCCTTTACATTCAAAGCCTTAGCGATAGTGGAATTAAGACAGGAAAATGAGCAACATAAGTGAGATGTAAAAATGAACTGACTTATAAAGCTATATAAAAAAGTGAGTTTCCTTCTCTTTCAACAAGATAAAAAACCAATTCATGATAAGAAAAAGAAAGCTTCAAAAACAGCAGTAGAGGAAACATATCTCAAGATAGTAAAAGTCCATCGACAATAAAACAACAACCGATATAATAAAGTCCATCAACCAATGATTAAAAAAACAACAACCAATGATAAAAAGTGTGTGTAACATCTATGTGACCAGGGACTTATCACATAAACCAACAACCAATGATAAAAAACTGAAAGCCCTTCCCCTGAGATCAGGCGAAAGGGAAGTTTGTCCATTGTTACCATTCTTACACAAAAGTTTTAGAATTCTTTGCAACAGTAAGCATATGTATATATGCTTATATATATTTAATATGTATTAAATATATATTTATATGAAATATAAATATTTCAAAGGTATCTAAATTGGAACCAAAAAAAAGTCAAACTATGCTATTTGCAAATGAAATTATACTATACATAGAAAAACCTAATTATTTCTATGTATAATTATACTATACATAGAAAACAAAAATCTCTTAGAACTAATAAATCAATAAATAAGGTAGCAGGTTACAAACTTAATTCATAAAAATCTGTTGCATTCCTGTATACAAATAATGAAAAAGCCACTCTCGTTTAAAATAATGTCCCCAGACAATACTGGTGGTGCAAAATGTACACAGGTGAAGGGACTGGTGTTGGAACATTGTATGACTGAAACCCTATCATGAACAACATTGTAACTGCCTATCTCACTGTGATTCAATAAAATAAGTAAGTAAGCAAGTAAGCAAGTAAGTAAGTAAGTAAATAAATAAATAAATAAATAAATAAATAAATAAATGAAAAATAGTGCTTTAATAACTAGGAATCAACTTAACAAGAGAGGTGAAAGAGTGCTTATAACTCGCTGCTAAGAAAAAATTGAATGCATCAGGAAATGGAAAGATATTCCTATTAATGTATCAAAAGAATCACTGTATCACTGTAACTGTCTTCCCGTTGTTCATCAATTTGCTCGAGTGGGCACCAGTAACACCTCCAGAGTCCTATCTCAAGCAAGTGTAGCCCAAGGGCATCTGCTTCCTCCAGGAACAGGAAGAGCCTCAAACCATTCTTCAGGTCATGAAATTGAGGTTCATAATTGTTACTAGTTTTTGGCATATCAAATAAAACACGGGTAGCTTGCCAGGCTCTGCCATGATCAAAAGAATCAACATAGTAAAAACAGTCATCTTACCTGAACAGAAATACCCATTAAAATTCTAATCATTTTCTAAATGATTCAAAGGCATGGAACAAACTCTATTAAAATTTGTACAAAACCAAAACGTAAGGGAAAAATGACAGAAGATGGGAGGCACTGAGTTTCACAACTTTGAACTATTCTACAAGACTATAATAATCAAAACTAAATGGTACTGGAATAGATAAATGAACTAAGCCCCTGAATTTATGAACCTAATCTGACAAAAGAGAGCTATGTATGTGAAGTGGAGCAAATAAAATCTCCTCAACAAATGTTGCTGGGAAAACTGGATAAATAAATAAATAAATTTGAACCATACCTCACACCCTTCACAGAAGCAAACCCAAAGCCCATTAAACATCTTGTGATTATCAGAGACCCTGAAACACACTGAAGCAAATACTGGCAGAACTCTCCGAGAAACAGATTTCAGAGGAGTCTTCAATGTGATGACCATAGTGACAAAGACAACAAAAAACAGAAATAAACAAATAGGACTATACCCAACTAAAAAATCTCCTGCTTAATGGAGCAAAATAACCCTCAATTTCTAATAAAAAGACAACCTACCGAACAGGAGAAAATGTCTGCACATAGATACAGGGCTGCTAGCCAAGATCTATAAGGCTCATAAAACTCAACAACAAAGAAATCCAATAACTCCAATCACAAATGTGGCAAAGAGATGAGCAGACACTTTTCCCAAAGAAGATATATGAATGGTCAACAGGCAGATGAAAATTTTTGATGGGATGTGCAAATCAAAACACTGAGCTATCATCTCACACAAGTGAGAATGACACATATCAAAAAAAAATGTGGAAACAGCCAGGGTTGGCTGGTCTGTGGTGAAAACTGGTGGTGGGAATGTCATCTGTTTCCAAATCTATGGAAAGCAATATGGCAATATCTAAAAAACATAGGAATAGAATTCCCACACAAACCAGTGATTCTACTTCCTGCATCTATCCCCAAAACACAAAGACAGTAATTCAGAAATTGTGCCACATATGTTTATTGCCACACTTAGTGCAATAGCCAAGATATAGAGGCAACCCAAATGCACAACTATGGATGGATAGATCAAGAAATTGTGCTGTATATACACAATTGAATACTATGCAACTCCAAAAGGAATAAAATCATGCAATTTGCAGCAACATGGGACAGAACTAGGGGATAGCATGTCGAGTTAAATTGTTGAGAAAGGAAAGGATGCATTATGATCTCACCTATATCTGACACCAAAAGATACACAGTAAGGTAGCAACAAAGGGTGAAAGTAGCACAAAGGGAGAACTGATTCACATAATTGAGCTTTATTTGAAGGGGAGATTGAAAGGGATAGGCTAGGGGTCCTGGGGGAAGGGACGTGGATATACTGGTGATGGGTGTGATGGTAGAATTATGTGTGTGAGAAGCCATCAATAATAGTATTATAAATCTCAGATCCTCAAAATTAAAAAAAAAAAACAAAATATATCACTATTATAGAAAAATTAGAAGATAAAAAAAGCTCTAATTACTTAAAAAAATTAAAAAAAACAAAATATATCACTATTATAGAAAAATTAGAAGATAAAAAGCTCTAATTACTTAAAAAAATACACATGACAACCCTTTAATGTATGTTTTGTAATCCATAGTCTGGAGAGGAAGGAAAAGAGAAAGATAGAGAAATGGAAAGAAATAAAGAACCTGCCATGGAGGAGGGGTGGGGGAGGGGGGAGGGAACCGGGACGTTGGTGGTGGGAGATGGGCACTGGTGGCGGGATGGGTGCTGCTACACTGTATGACCAAAACCCAAATATGAACTTTTTAATTGTATATCTTTGTAATTGTAAAAATAAAAAAAATTTAAAAAAAAACCAAAATATATCACTATTATAGAAAAAATTAGAAGATAAAAAAGCTCTAATTACTTAAAAAAATAAATCTCAGATCCTCAGTAAAAAAAATTAAGTTAAAAATTATGGCAGATTAAAACTCACCATTGAATATACACAAAGAGACTTAAGTGATAAACTCTAAATATCTGCAGGGCTAGCCACAATGTGTAAAACAAGAGGGAGAGAGATGCAGAGACAGAGAGAGAGACAGAGAGAGAAAGAGAGGAAACAGGGCTACCTGCTGTTGAGGCAGCCTGGGGGTGGTGGGAGGGGGTGGGGTACATTGATGGTGGAAATGGGGCACTGGTGGAGGGATGGGTGTTGGAATACTGTATTACCAAGAACCAATTGTGAACACCTTTGTAATTGTATGTCTCACGGTGGTATAATAAAAAATTTTTTTTAAAAATTATTTTAAAATTGTGATAAAACTAAATATTTTAATTTTAATTATAAATTGGGATAAAAATTTAAAATTTGTCACGTTTTGGTAAAATAATATTATGTTACAAAGTTCACCTCTTCTTTGAAATGACACCTATTCTGTGTACTAACCACATGATGTTTTATCATAAGAAGCCAATGTTATAAATGTTAAACACATAAGAGGAGAAAACTATGAGGACGAAGACTAGGGTCAAACTGATTGGAGTCAAAAGAGTCCAGGAGGTAGGGATGAATCTATGCTACAGACAATTTCTGACTATTATAATAACTTGCATAATAATACAACACCTACCTATTATATGACAGTTTATAACTACCCAGACAACTCCTGGAAGTGATAAGGTGTGGTCAGAATCTGAGTGTTATCTTGCGTTCAGGAAATCTCAACCCTATATTTCTTTTCTGAAAAATCAGGAATATTTCACCGCAAATTTATTTCTTATTCGTATATCCATATGAATTTAAAAACTGTGTCCAGACAGTGCTACTTTTCTGTGGACTTGATAACACTCTGACTCTCAAAGTATGTTCTATTTAGCACATCAAAATGATTTTCTGTTCTTTATTTCGCTGACTTGTGCTTTAATTCTTTCCTATCTGAGTCAAATGAACCTGGCTCTTAGATCAGGTCCCAACGACCAATGTCCCAGACAGGCATTCTTGCATCAGAATTATTTAATATGTCCCATAGAGAGATCAGGAATATTTCTGGGGAGAAAGGAAGATCTTTCTTTCTTAGTTATTTAAATTGTGGGTAGAAAAGTGAAACAAATAATCTGCAAAAACTGAAACCAGTCACTTTTCAAGAAAATTTTAAAAAATCATAATCTTCTTTGCCTCCTTTCTAAATCTTCCAATGTAGCTCATTCTGAACTCCTGCCAAAGCAAACCTCTCAGTCTCTGTGCTATTCTCTAGGTCACTCCACCACTTCTTGTTCAAAAATCCAATTACAAACAGCCTTCCTGGAAGCATTTCCTAACACTCAACCCCAGGAGTATTAGCTTTTTTTTTTTTTTTTTTTTTACCAGCAATGGTACAGTGCAATGAATAAAGGCATACATACACTGTGGTGGAAACATGTCACCTTGAACCCTGCTCTAATACAGAGCAGGATTTTTAGTCCTGGTGAACTCTAACCCATTCTAAAAAGCCAACAGTTACTATCCTGAAAGACAGTTTAAAAGGCTCAGAGCACGCTCTGCATGCTGGAGTTCAGATCCTCAGCCTGAGCCAGTGAGTAGCCCAAGTACTACGAGGTGTGTCCAAACCAAACCAATCAACCAACTAACCAACAGAGTACTACTGTTCACCTCCCAGAGCTCTGAGGATGAAAGAAGACATTGAATTTAAAGTATGGGTAACCCAAACAATGATCACTGTCAGTTCTTTTCTTTGTTAGCCCAAATATTTATGATAATTTTCCTATAACAATATAGATTTATTTATTAATTGACCAACTCTGTATTCATCACCATTTTTAGTTCTAGAGTTGTAGCTATGAACAGACCAGATCTTTTCTTGCAGGAACTTAAAGTACAATGCACAAGAAAAACCACCCTCAACAAGGAATTATCTGATCCCGAACCTCAAACCTAAATTGCTAAGTTTAAATATAGCCAGCCAAGAACCTTCTTTACTCAAATGCTGACTTCTGCTACTAAGTAGCAACTATCTTTATCTAATAATTTATCAGAGCATTCTGAGATTGCTTTCCTTATGATCCTCTATATGTGATCTCAGATCACCATGCCATGATTTGTACCAGCTACAAGTTTTTCGGAGTAATTGAACCATTTGCCTACATGTTTAGAAGGAAGTAACCAACCAAACAAAAAATATTTTAGAAATACAAAGTAATCAACTCTCAGCCTGGCCCAAATCCAAACTGGCTCCTCATATCCCTGGTAGCTTGATGACATTTTCCTTGCACCTTCGCTGGCCTATGAATTAATTCATATGCTTATAGAAACCACAACTTAGAAAGTTGGAGGAACTTAATTGTCATCTAATTGGATGTGGGAATGGCCTTTACTCCTCCAACAATTCTAATGCCAGTGTGTTACTTGTAGTTAAAATCTAAGTTGTGAAAGATTGTCCTTGTGCTCCCAGACATGACATTTCTTTGATGATCTAGGCATCCTATCAAAGGGCACCCACTTGAAAGAGGGCAGACAAGCTCGAAGCTGGACACTGGATTCTCAGGAGCTGACCAGCTTCCCCCATTGAGTTTCCTTTTGTTTTATTGTCTTCATTGATTTAGACCAGGACTTCTTAAAATATTTCCCACTGTGACCCTTTAAAGCCTGATTTCTTTTACATGGGCCTGGTATGTAGGTATACATATATAAAGTCCAAACCAAACATTTACTGATAAGAAACCAAAAAGAAATGGAAATGCATTTTAAAACCAATTTTAAAAAAGTTGTTTGCTAACACCATAGTTGCATGACTGGAGATGGAATTTTGATAATTCATCAGTTGAGATGAATATTTCTTTTTCTCCATTCATCTCTCCTCTTTCACTGTACATTCCATCTCTTGTCACATGAATTTCAGTAATCCAGGTGGAAAACTCCTGCCAAAAAAACTCAAAATCCCCAGGTCTGTCTATCTGTTGATTTATCTGTTTCTCTCTCTCTGTCTAATTACTGGGGCTTAGATGGACTATATAATTTCCAGGTCTCCCAAATTAAAAAATCTCTCTTTTTTTTCAGTTTCCTGATGTTCATTCCTTCAGGGCATCTTGGACACTGCATTTCCTTCACCCTGCCTCTTGGGGATTGGAACCAGGTCTCAAATATTCAAGGCAGGTGCCCTTCAGGGCAACTAGGGATCCCCTCTAAGAGGTATAGGCCAGTATAGTCTTATAATGGTTTAATGGGCAAATGTTATGGGAAAGTCACTTGTGCCTAGATGAGGGCCCAGGGCATTTCTTTTTTTTTTTCTTCTTTTTTTTTTTGCTTTTTGGGTCACACTGGCAATGCTCAGGGGTTTCTCCTGGCTCTGCACTCAGGAATTACTCCTGGCGGTGCTCGGAGGACCATATGGGATGCCGGGATTGAACTGGGCTGGCATGGGCCGGCAGCGTGCAAGGAAAACGCCCTACCCGCTAGGCTATCGCTCCGCCCCAGGGCATTTCTTGCCTTTAGCTTTGTTATCAATAGGTTGTAATGGATGACGTTCTAGTTTGTCCCATATACCTTCAATTTTCTCTGTTAAATAGAGGTTAATGATTCATAAATATGTCTTTTCTTAGTCACAGAACTGTTCAATTTGACAAGTGTTCAGAATTTTCATACATGTAAATGTTATTTATAGTAAATGGCTCCTTGCCTAGGACAGGTTTTTTTCCCACTTCTAACTGCCAGTTAGACATTACAACATAGAGAATGATCTCAGCAGCTTGGGGCTCACTGGCTTGATCCTATCTTAGATATCTGAAGAGTGAAAATATCTCAGCTGTGTAGACCATGTGGTAAAAATATGTGATTTGTTGGTGTGATTAATTAGTGACATATTCATTTATTTGAAAGCCTAGGTTTTCCAAAAGCCATTATCCCAAAACGGTTTTATTTTCTATTTTTTACAAATATTTGGTGAGAGAGAGAAGATATTCCTAAAATTTTGCCACCTGAAATGAGCAATTTCATAACAGAGGATATATAAAGTTGATACAAATTATACACAAGTTAACTTTTGATTATAATTTTATATAAAAGTGGGTTCCAGGAAATAAAATAACTGTATGATAGCCAGCGTATACCAATTACATGAGACATAAACTCAGGAAGAATCTATATATGCATGACATTTGACATATTCACATAAAAGCGACCAGTCCTAGACTCTGTTCTTTAATAGAATATCACCAAATCATTTTATGGTAAGTACTGACTTCAAATTCAAAAAACAAAAGACAGCATACTGTTTTTTCTTTTAGCTTTCATTTGTACATTTTCAATTCACCTAGGTTGAGTGATTTTTCCTTTTCAGTCTAATAACTGACTTGAGGGAGTATGTTCACTTTTCAGAAAAGCCTTTAGTTGATCTCTGGTGTTAAGAAGGCATCTTTCTCACTGTCATCTTGTGTTTTAATTTATAAAATAATATGATGGAACAGGATAAATTAGTATCAGGAAGAACTCAGGGAATTGAATAATACAGAATAAAAACTCTGGCTGGGGAGATAGCTCAACAGGCAAGAGCCCTGGGTTTTAATTCCTGCATGGCCTACTGAGCATCACCAGTAGCCATCCCTACTAACACATACTAAGGTGTTAAAAGCCCCTGAATATGCTGGGTGTGACCCTGTTGGAGGACATGTTTAGCTAATCTGGGAGTTTTGTTGTTTTGCTCACTCCCAGCTTAATCTTATTTAAGCCAATGTTCATTCTAATGAGATCTCTCTTCTATGTAAACACTGCTAGAGGGTGTGGCAGTTACAGAAGTCACCTTGATTGAATAACTTCTGACTTATACATCTACTAAGACTTCTATGTTTTCTAGATTGGGCACAGCTCCTCTTTATACCCACTGCACCCAACGTGGGACAGTTAGAATTTACCAGGAGACTACCACCCTGGCTACGCTGAGACTAAAGGAAGACTATAGGAAGGATTATACTAGTTTGCTCTAAGCAGGCGAATATGACCCTTTCAGTACATGAGAACAAGATACTCAGAATCACACTGGTGCAGATAATAATAAGGACCTTGTGGGTACCATCTAGATTACATGAAACTCATGAAGTTAAGATGTATTACTTTATATCAGCCCCCTCTCTCCAGTGTCTTACATAAGAGATAATCTCGGGATTAGTCCTTGGTGTAACCTTTGTTTATACCTACAATAGGGCGTGGTACCACACTCTGTTTAGGGTTCTTTGTTGGCATGACAACCTCCCGATTGGATTACTTTGGTGTATATAAGGGCTGACTTGAGGCCCCTTCACCTTTTGCCTTTTTGGTTCCTCAGCCTTCAGCTTTTGGCTTTTGGCTTTGGTCTTTTGCTCTTTGGCCTTTTGCTCCATCTTCTAGTGCTGTGGAAGAGCTTTTTGTACTATTAAAAGCCATTTTTGGAACTGCATCGGATTCCTGAGTGTTCATCCATTCCTCACCGGCTTCGGAGGTAGAAGGGAACTCGCTTCCTGACACTGTCGGGGACCCCGGCGGCGTTCCCCGACATGACCCCAAAACCAAAGATCGCCTCCAAATACAATAATTCTCATACATGTATTCAGAAGTCTTCATTATTAATTACATCCTCAAGCCCTTTTCACTATCCGTATCTGGAATGCATTTCACAATTTACTGCATCAAATAACCTTCAATTTTATGTAAGGCAAGTAAAAATTTAGCCCAACATTTATAAGAAGTCTTCTCTCTATATATTCACATATATATGCATATACACATATACATATATATTCATGTATATACATACATATATATTCACACACACATATATGTGTATATATATTCTCTCTATATATTATATATATATTCTAATATAGCATTGGCTTATCGAGCAATAATCAAGAGGCCCAAAGTACATACCATACATCTTGGCCAACTGTTGAGTGATTCAATACAAAGACCAAGGATGGGTCCTACAGTGCCAGGGATTATCTAACCAACCCTGGTGATGCTGAGGAGCCTCTAGGAACACATCTGTCAGTGCTCAGAGGATTCAAGGAATGTGCCCAGTGATGTTCAGTCACCATGGAGTGCTGGGGACTATAACTGGGCCAGGAATATGTAGGCTGTGCCATAATGGTTGTACTATCTCTTGGCCTCTATACTTAATAATTGGTTAAACATTTATGGATTATAAGGAAAAAAATATGAACCATCGCCAAGAAAGATTCCTAGGAAGTGGACTACTGTATGCTATAAATGCAGAAGGCCTGTGTTTTATTCTAGGCACTTTAAGGTTTCCTAGCACTTCTTGAAGTGAACTATGAGCACAGAGCCAGGAGCATCCCCTGAGGACTGCCAGGTGTGGTACAAAACAAAACAAAAAACAAACCAAAGAGTCTTTAACCTTTGAGGAAAGATATTTCAAATTCATCTTGTGTGTGATATTTAATGCTTTCTGATTTTAGTTGGAGATGGGTACTTTCAGTGTAGCTATTTGTTCTTTCTAACTGGTGCCTCTTTCTATGTATAGTAAACAACCCCAATTATGCATAATATCAAATATACAATACATATAAATTTCTTGTTTCATGCAACCTCTTCGGTATCATTTCCACAGCAATATTTTGTATGTAAAAATGTATAATTTAGTTTTGTTGTTAGAAAATAATTTTGCTTATACCATGAGACAAAAATCTAACCATTATGAGAAAACAACTAGAGCTCATAAACAGGATATATGTGAAGCAGGTCAATAATCCCAAAGAGTCACTTGGGGCAGGAGCCAAAGTCACAGGAGATCTGTGGCCCTGGGAAATCACAGTCTCACCAGGAATGCAGGCGGTGGAGTAAAGAGCAGTGAGTAGGGGCCCTGGGGCTTCAAGAGGTCTTGTCCTTGTCTCTGATCTTTGCTCTTCTGCTAACTGAAGAGGTAATTGAGGAAGCAATCTCTTTTCCTTTTTTTGTGCTTTAGCTGTATAGCCTACAGTCCGTTTTTTTTTAATAACCTCGAGTCATTTGTGGACTTTAACCAGGTCAAGGTTTATCAGTAACTTTGTCCTCTCTGCCTGAGAAACACATGCCTTTATTCTCAGAGCAAGAGATGAAGACAAGCAAATGACTGGTCATGGGAAGTTTCTCACTTCTCTCTCCTGTATATGCCAAGTCTATTAAAACAGAATCTAGATCTCCGGTCAATTCCAACTTACTTTATAATTTATAGCCCTGTATATGTTATTAATTCTGGAACTTTTTCACCTACTAACCTGTCCAGTGTTAATCACTTCATCTGTCCAGTCTCAGAAAATTTAGATGTAGTAAGAAAACATTCCACTGAGCCCTGATATAGGAGGACAACTAAAATATGAGAGCATTTCTAGTGATTTTGTTTCAAAGGAAAGTTCAAGTTAGAAAATTAACTGAAAGAGGATAGGAACAATAGTACATCAGGTAGGGTGCTTACTTTGCAGGCAGTCAATATGGGTTTGATCTCTGTATCCCAGATGGTAAGGAGTAATTCTTGAGTGCAGAGTCAGTAGTGGCCTCTGAGCACTGCTGGGTGTGTCCCATGCCAAAAAAAAAAAAAAAAAAACACTGAAATGAAAATTAACCAAAATAAAGAAATATGAATGGAAATTTTTTGAGGCCCTGAAGGATTCCTTTTAGTTTATGCTGTGAACATTTCAAATTAAGAAACTGCAGTTATGTTGCTAGGCATTTTGTTAAAGTGATGGAATACAGCATTGTGTTTAATTCCGATAAGTCAAGTAGATATTTGTAGTCAAATAATTTTATACCATGATACATGGACTATCACTGTTATCACCCATATAACTTTATTACATGCCTCCCTGCAAATCGTGAAAAAGCAGATTCAGATTCAGTCAAATTACCCAACAAGGATGAAGGAATATTAAATAATGGCATGAATCTTGAGATCATGTGACACCATGCTAAAATTCCCCTCTCAAACCCTAAGAACAACATAAAGACAAAGTCACAGTGTTCTGAGACAATCCTCAGATTGTCTTTGATTATCACCAGGGGACAGAGTTCTCCACAGGAAAGGAACAAATAAGAAACAAACTATTTTGTTTACCATTGACACACACAGGCTAACTAAAAAATTCATCCTGAGAAAGAAAGACTGGCATTTTCCACAATAGACTCATTATACCTCAAAGTTCAGACTATAGAAACCATATAAAAATGGCTTCTCTAAAGGCATCTTCAAAGGTGAAACATCACTAACAAAGCAACTAGAAGAAAAGATAAACATATGGGACTACATAAAACTAAAAAGCTTCTGCACCTCAAAAGAAACAGTGACTAAGATACAAAGGCAGTCCACAGAATGGGAAAGAATATTCAACCAATACCCATCTGATAAGGGGTTAATATCCAGGATATATCAGGCACTGGTAGAACTTTACAAGAAGAAAATAAACAACCCCATTAAAAAATGGGGAGAAGAAATAAACAGAAACTTCAGCAAGGAAGAAATTCGAATGGCCAAAAAACATATGAAAAAAATGCTCATCATCACTAATCATCAGAGAGATGCAAATCAAAACAACAATGAGATATCACTTTACACCACAGAGACTGGCACATATTCAAAAGAGCAAGAACAACAAGTGCTGGCGTGGATGTGGGGAAAACGGGACACTCATCCATTGTTGGTGGGAATGCCGGCTGGTACAGCCTTTCTGGAAAACAATATGGACATTCCTCCAAAGACTAGAGATTGAACTCCCATTTGACCCAGCCATACCACTCCTGGGAATCTATTCTGGGAAACCAAAAATACGCAGTGGAAACACCATCCCTACTTTTATGTTCATAGCAGCATTATCCACAATAGCCAGAATCTGGAAGCAACCAGAGTGCCCAAAAACGATGACTGGATAAAGAAGCTTTGGTACATCTAAGCAATGGAATACTATGCAACTGTTAAGAAAAACGAAGTTATAAAATTTGCCTATAAATGGATGGACATGGAGAAGATTATGTTAAGTGAAATTAGCCAGAAGGAGAGAGACAGATACAGAATGACTGCATTTATTTGCATAACATAAATATATATGTACATATTATGATACCAATATCCAAGATCAAGTGAAACATATATCAAGAGGTATTGTCAAAGGTGGAAATTACAAGCCAGACGAGCCCCCATTCCATGAGGGGCCTCCATTTTCACATCCGACTTCCCCCACATCAGAACTCCACCCAGCAGACCAGCCTATCACAGCCTGGCTCATCCATAAATGCTAGATTTATAGATGACTACAAGAGAATGCTACCCGCACGGCAGAGCCTGGCAAGCTACCCGTGTCGTATTTGATATGCCAAATACCAGTAACAATTATAGACCTCATTCCCATGACCTGATGGAATGGTTTGAGGCTCTTTATGTTCTGGAGCAAGCAGGTGCCATTGGGCTCTACTTGCATGAGACAGGTCATATGGAGATGTTACTGATGCCCACTTGAGCAAATTGATGATGAATGGGAAGACAGTGATACAGTGATACAGTGATGGGAGTCAGAGGCTAGGTAAGACAGAAAATGGAACAGTGTGCTAACAATTGTCGAGGGTACTAATACTAACCTAGAACTGAGCATTAAATAGAGGCAAAATGATACACATGACAACCCTTTAATGTATGTTCTGTAATCCATAGTCTGGAGGGAAGGAAAAGAGAGAGAGAAAGGGGAAAGAAATAAAGAACCTGCCATGGAGGAGGGCTGGGGGAGGGGGAGGGAACAGGGTAATTGGTGGTGGGAAATGGGCACTGGTGGAGGGATGGGCGCTGGAACACTATATGACCAAAACCCAAATATGAACTTTTTAATTGTATATCTTTGTAATTGTATATCTCACAGTGGTATAATACAATACTAAAAAAAATGAAGTTGCATTCCAGAGGGGAAAAAATTAAATTAAATTAAATTAAACCGTAAAAAGAAAGAAAGAAAAAAAGAAAAAACATGGCTTCTGCAAAATCTGTGAGGGCTTTATTATCTAATGATCGAAATGAAAGCGTATTGTAGTCTTTATAAAGCCTTACAATTGAATGGTGACACTAATATTTTAACCTTAGAGATGTTTCTTTTACACAGTAAAGATAAAAAAAAAGAAATTAAAAAAAGATCATCTTCCATGCAAAAAATGCCAAAAGGAATCTTTTTGATAGAAATAGCAATCACCCAGCAAGTATGACCTTGGAGAATGACAGAAAACCTGACACTTGGAAGGAGTTTATTCAATAGTTTAGTTCAATGAAAGTGTTTGACGATTATAGATACACAAAGCAAAATATATTTGTATTCATCTATGCAAAAGTTTCTGGGCCCAGGCACTGCTTTCTCTAAGATAAACATTTGCATGCTTTTGTGCAGACAGTTTGCCTGAGTCCTCCTGACAGAGATCTGGAATTTGAAGCTTAGTTCAGATTTCCTTCCTTGATGATTAAAACAGCCAATTTTCAGTTCATTCATCTCCTTAATATTAAACAAAAAAAGTAAGAATAAACAATTTGGAGATGATCATGGATGGTTATATTAAGGTTAAATTTGGTATAGAGTGACATTCTTTTCAGTACAACATTACTGATTGCCTGAAGTGGAAGAAGGAATTTGATAGCATTATTGTGACAAAAAAAAACTAGTAACAATTATGGACCTCAATTCCATGACCTGAAGAATGGTTTGAGGCTCTTCCTGTCCCTGGAGCAAGCAGATGCCCTTGGGCTACACTTGCTGTGACAGGACATATGGAGATGCTACTGGTGCCTCCTGGAGCAGATGAACAACGGGAAGACAATGATACAGTAATTGTGACAATGATGACACTGAAATATTATTAGCACTAAGAATATAGTACAAGTATTAATATCTTATAAGCAAAACCAAAATCCAACTGTAAGGAAAATATGTTCTTTATGGATCAGTAGTCCCCCAAAGTCCATACTTCAGTCCCTGGAAACTGTGACTGCTATCTTATTTGGGAAGGAGACTTGGAAATGTAATTAAGTTTCTTGAGACCATCCTGGATTATCTGGTGCACTCTAAATCCAAATACAAGGGCTTTCCTAAGGAACATACAGAAGGGAATGCGGAGACCCTAGTGGCAGGCACGGAGAAGACAATGGTAGAGTCAGAAGGGAGAGCGCTTTACCCAGAAACTGGGCCAGCATGGAATTCCCCACTAGAATCTGTACACAGATAAAATTCTGCTGACACCTTCAATTTGAACTGTGATTACTAAAAGGGTGGGAGAATATATTTCTATGGTTTCAAGTCACCAAGTCTGTGGTATACTATTATGGCAGGCCCTCTTGACCCCGGGAAATCAACACACATTCCAAACTATATCTGGGAGTGTCCCAAAACCAAAAGTAAAAGACCCATCTTTCATTTCCGTTTGTCTACAGTAACGTTAGGGTATAAATATGAAGGCGGTGTCAAGTTTATTCACGTTAATTCTAATGGCTATTTTTTATATATTTATAATCAAGTACAGTCTGGACTGGAATATTTGTGAGAAGCTTAAAAATAATTTATCACCATAGAGTTTGTGAATAATCTTTAGTTTTTCTTTTTGGGTCACACCGACAATGCTCAAGGGTTACTCCCTGGCTCTGCACTCAGAAATTCATCCTAGTGGTGCTCAGGGGACAATATGGGATGCCGGGTCGGCTGTGTGCAAGGCAAACACCCTCCCACTGTGCTATCACTCTGACCCCTGTAAATAATCTTAACTTATATTCAAGATTAGATTTTTCCTAAGTATGCTACCCACACGGCAGAGCCTGGCAAGCTACCTGTGTCGTATTTGATATGCCAGATACCAGTAACAATTATAGACCTCATTCCCATGACCTGATGGAATGGTTTGAGGCTCTTTATGTTCCTGGAGCAAACAGGTGCACTTGCATGAGACAGGACATATGGAGATGTTACTGGTGCCCGCTTGAGCAAATCGATGATGAACAGGAAGACAGTGATACAGTGATACAGTGATCTGGGAGTGAGCTCAAAATGCTAAATACATAATTGACAAGTGGGAACCTTGATTTTATTTTCTGGCACTCCATGGCCTCCCAAGTGCTACAGGGAGTGCTCCCTCAAGCCCTGTGTATGTCTTAAGAAGACACACACATGTATGCATGTGCGCACACATGGTTGTGTGTGTAGGAATATTATATGCAGTGCAGTCACATGCTACTGATGCTGCTCTGGTCAACGGGGAAGCCTGCACATTCAAGGTTGTGTAGTGGCCTAAGTATGTGGCAGATTGCCAGTGGTTTTGGTTTTGTTTTGTTTTGGTTTCCTGGTCATTCCACAAACTGTGCTCAGGACTTACTTCTGGTCTGCTCTCAATAATCACACCTGGTGGTGCTTGGGCGACCATATGGGATTCCAGGGCACACACTTGGGTCAGCTGCGTGCAAGGCAAATGCCCTAACCACTGTACTATTTCTCTCGCCTGATTCCAGTGGTTTTCAGTGATTTTACATCTGCTGTCTGATGGAGTCAAGATAAGTATTTCACAGAAATCACAAACATTATCACTTATATAATGGCACATGTATTTTAATAGCTGTAGTAGTGCTGTAACATGGTCTAGACATACTCAGCAGAGTCAAGAGCAAAACCTGTTTTGCAGACCTTCAGGAAACTTCCTCAGAGCAGCACATGTCTGTGAACTGATAGCTGAAAACCAATAGGCTATGCCACGCTATGCCATCTAAATTTTGTCAGGTTCCAGAACAATGAAATTGCTAAAGGATTTATTTCTCAGAATGTATCAAAATTGTTAAAAGATGTAAAGATATATACAAATGTCTATATCCATTTCAATAAATTTAGAACACAACTTCTGCTAAACAAATCTCAACAACCTGATTTTTTTTTGTCTTTTTGGGTCACAATCAGACATGATCAGGGTTATTCCTGTCTCTGCACTTAGGAATTACTCCTGGCATTGCTCAGGGGACCATATGGGATGCTGGGGATCAAATTCGGGTCAGCTGCATGCAAGGCAAATGCCCTCCCTGCTGTGCTATTGCTCTGGCCCCAACAACTTCAAATGTTCTGTAATGTTTAGCAAAAATGCCCAAGCGCCTGAATCATTCCTAAATTCATGTCTTGAAATCTTCACCCTAGACATACAGTATTATGAGGTGAAACTGAAGGCAGTAATTAGGTCATGAGGGGGAAGCTATGATTAATAAGATTGGTTCTCTTATAAAAAGAGACAAAAGAGAACTAGCTTCTCTCTCTCTCTCACTGGATGAGGAAGTGGGAAGCCAGTGATTTATAAATCAAGAAAACCTTACCAAGAAGCGTCAAGCCTCTAGAACTGTGGGAAACAAATGTCTCTGGATTCTGTTACCTAGTTTATGGCAGTTTTGTCATAACAACCATACCTGAATACAACAGTGTCCCAAACTCATCAGTTTTCCTTAAAAGATAATATCCTGAATGTTATGAGCAGAGAGTGGTAAAATTTTCTATTAACACTTTCCTTGCTGTCAGACTGGGTTCTACCTCCATGCAAATACCCTGTTAAAGCTACACTGCTTAGAGATGAGTTCCTTATTTCTCTTTCTTTAATTATTTTATCTATTTATTTTAGTTTTTTGGGCCACATCCCTCTGTGTTCAGGGCTGCGTCCTTGCTCTGCTTGCTCAGAGATCACTTCTGTTGGAGTTCAGGGGACCATATGGAACACTGGAGTTGTAATCTGGGTTGCTGGCATGTGAGGCAAGTGTCCTACCCAATGTCCTAGTGCTCTGGCCCCAGGATGAGTTATCTTTTAAAGGAGGTGGTTCCTCTTTGACAAGCCTACCCCTAATGATAAGATGAAGTGGCATTGAAGCTGTATAATATGTGAATCAACTGGCTTTTCGTCAATGAAAACCTTGTTACTTCATCTTGGACTAGTTATCCTCCATTTTAGTGGAATTTAAATAAGTTTTAGTAAGTACCAATAAATACCAATGGTGATTCCCTGCAAACAAAGGTAAAATGCATTTCCAAAATGTTAGAGCAGAGGCACTTAGATCATGAATGTATGCCAGGGTAAATAGAATTTTTACTCCCTTCTACCCCACAGAAAATGTTGCTTTTATGTACCCCAAAGTGGTTGCTTTTATGCAACCACTTCCTAGATGATTACACAAATGTAAAGGTCACTAAAAACAAACTCCTATGCAATCTATTTGTGTGAGGAGCAGAGTGTAAGAATTCTGAGGTTCTGCTCTAGATTGTCCAAGGTGGATTTCTGTATATCCAGGTAATGTAATTTCTGCAAATGGACAGAGATGAGTCTCAGTCACAGATACTATGCTCAGAAATAACCTATAGAAACAATGATCTTATGTTCTTTCTGAAAACTATTTTCAACAGAGCCTCTGATTATCATCTTTTTACACATAAGTGATCAGAGCCGCTGCCTCTATTTTTTGTGATGATTCTGTTTCTTCTAAACATTCCCTTTTTGTTAGGTTCAATTAAGCAAGATTCCCACTATAACCATGCTACAGTAAATAAAATTTGGAGGAATGGTGTTTTGGGCTACAGCTGTGCTCATGCTAATTCCTTGCTCTCTACTTAAACTAGGATCACAATTGTCACTGTTCCCGCATCATATGTGGCGTGGGGGGATCGAGCCAGGGTCACCCATATGCAAGGCAAGCATCTTAGCCTCTTTACTAGTTTTCCAGAATCAACTATGAGATCAACCCAAAATTCAAAAGGATGACCAGAATCCACATGTTTTTAAAAGCTTCCACTGCTAGAGGCAGCTCATATAGGTCCAGGAAACATCTGTGTCACTTGCAGTAATGAGGAGACAAAGTCTAAAACACAGATATCATAGTTGAGAGTTGACAGACTCATAGAAACACTTTGATAATTTTAGCAATAGTTTCTATACTGGAATTTATTTATATATAAAAATATAATTTTTCTTTGCTCTAGATAATCTCTCATTCTATAGCATACTAATCCATATTTTAATTAGGGCAAGCTTACCTTATAGGGCAGTTCTCAAATTCCCTGGCTATACACACTATCTAAACTATCAAATCTCCAACTCACTGCTAACCACCCAGCACACTTAGCACTAATGTCCCATTATCAATTCCTAGGTTTCCCTCTGTGTCTTTCATGTTGCTTTCCTCTTCTCACACTGCCAAGTATACAGTCCAATTTCTTTTACAAATGTCTAAATGTCTTTAGCAATCCTATGTCCAAAGTTATTTAATACAATTTTTCTTGGCTGCTTATGTTAGCATCTAATTATCTATTTCCATCTTTGTTAATTATTATTTCAAAGCTTAATCAGGTTTGTATAATTAGGTACTTAAATAATAATTACTTCTGTTTATGAGACCTTGTATCTTCCAGCCAGAAAAGTGTTTTTCTTACATTAGACTTAAAAAAGACTATTGAGATAGTGTTGAGAGATGAAATTTGGGTCAGGGAGGGGACTTGTGTGAGTGAGGCTCTGGGCACTGCATCTCAGCACTGCACGATGAACTTAGTGATAGCTTTTAAACTGGTATTCATTTACACATATATAAAGTCATCTCCATGGCAGAGCCTGGCAAGCTACCCATGGCATTTTTGACTAAAACATAACAATAATGGATCTCATTCCCAAAGAATGGAGAAGTTACTAGAGCGCCGAGAAAATCAATGAACAACGGGGAGACAAGTGATTTAGTCATCTGATTTTCTTGAAGCACCCAATTACCCAATCATCATCTTTGCAATTCATTTTTAACATTTGTCAAAGAATTAGATTTTTTAAGTTTTTTTTTTTTTTTTTTTCTTTTTTGGGTCACACTCGCCAATGCTCAAGGGTTACTCCTCGGTCTGCACTCAGAATTTTTTTTTTCTTTTTGGGTCACACCCGCGACGCTCAGGGGTTACTCCTGGCTTTGCACTCAGGAATTACTCCTGACAGTGATCGGGACCATATAGGATGCCGGGATCGAACCCGGGCCGGCACAGGCCGGCTGCGTGCAAGGCAAACGCCCTACTGCTGGGCTATCGCTCCGGCCCCAGAATTACTCCTGGAGGTGCTTGGGGAACCATATGGGATGCCGAGGATCAAACTCGGGTCAGTCGCATGTTATGCAAATGCCCTGCTTGTTGTGCTATTGATCCAGCCCCATTTTTTTTTAAGTTATATGAACTGAAACATACAGCATCCTTACAATACATTTTGGATTCTAAATAATTTCTATTTTATGCACGACACTTAGCTCCAAATGAAACTTAACTCTTTTGTGAATGAGATGGGGTGTCTGGCATTTGAGAGCAGAAGAGTGATATACTCACACATAGATTACGTCAAGGTCACTGTGGGTGTTGAGTTAAAAACAGATGGACTGTTTGACAAGTTAGGAAATAAATGTATGAAACTCTCTGGATCGACTGATTCATCTACTTGGTTCCATCTGAGGCGTGAGACGTGTGGTCAGTGTTCGAATATAATAATATGACAAAACTGGCAATGCATGGAGGATGTGAAGAAAAAGAAGGAAGCGTGGACAAACCCAGTTTCTGACCTAATTATCAGAAAGATAATTAGATTCCAGTTGGGTTTTTAGATTAAGGAGATCTGAGAACCCTGTGAGAACATGTGAACACACAATGAAGACAATGGGAGGGTACGGAGTGGAGGGACACTTCTGGAGCAGGAGATCCATCTGGTAGGACAAAACTGTCTGGAGTTTTATATTTAATGCTAGGAATGAAGACAAACGGTTCTATTACCCATTACATAAACCATTAAGACCCAAATCATGAATAAAAGCAATAAAATAAGCAATAGGAAAACTGGCTACATTCTAAAGGGGGCTACTCCTGAATCTTCACATTTAAGAAAACCAAAGGATTTAGCTACCATTACTAATACAAATAATATTTTAGATGCATGTGCTGCCATCTTGTGGCTCGTGGAAAATGTTATTAAAAATGATGAACAAATTTTTTGCTACTTTCGCTTTTAGTTGACTAATTGTGTGACTTGAAGGAGAAAGTGTTCTATATTAACTGATTTAGGAGATAGCATTCATGTAAATTTATGTTCAATAAGACAACTGGGAGAAATAGTACAGCAGATAAGGCACTCGCCTTTCACACAACTGACCTGGGTTCTATCCCCAGCACCCAATTTGATCCCTCAAGTCCAGGAGTGATTACTGGACTTAGTGATTCCATGAACACAGAGCCAAGATCAAGTGCTGAGCATTGTTGGATATGACTCCAGTGCTCACAAAGACATGTTTTATTAGCTTCCCTAAAACCTAATTATTTACATTACAAACTACTTTTTATGTATAAAATTGTCTCAGTATAAAAGTCCATAATTTTATGATACATTTTATTATTCTGTCATCCCCAAACCAGTCTTTCTACTTATTCATTCATTAATTCATTGACTCATTCATCTATTTATTTACTTATTTATTTATTTATTTATTTATTGTTTTTTACGTCACAGCAGAGCCTGGCAAGCTACCCGTGTCATATATGCCAAATACCAGTAGCAATTATAGACCTCCATTCCCATGACCTGATGGAATGGTTTGAGGCTCTTTATGTTCCTGGAGCAAGAAGTTGCCCTTGAGCTCTACTTGCATGAGACAGGACATATGGAGATGTTACTGGTGCCCGCTAGAGCAAATTGGTGATGAACGGGAAGACAGTGATACAGTGATTTTTAGGTCACACCTGACGATGCTCAGGGGTTACTCCTGGCTCTTTGATCAGTAATTACTGATCGAATGATGCTCGGGAATATGGAATGCTGAAGATCTAACCTGGGTAAACCGCATGCAAGGCAAATGACATACCCGCTGTGCTATCACTCCACCTCCCCAGTCTTTCTACTTATAAGCATATATTTCTTCCATTCTTTTTGTTTATTTGCTGTAGGGTTACAATCAATTGGCTTTGAGGACCACTGTTGCTTTGGAGCTTAGGGACTCATTCCCTGGCATGTTCAGGGGACCATGATCTGCCACAAGGAATCTAAGGCCTCACACATGCCAGGTAAGTACTCTACCACTAAGTCATACCCCTAAACCCTGGCTTCCCATTTTTGGGAGGGGTCCAGGCCACACTCAGAATTTACTTCTGGCTCTTTGCTCAGGGATTAATCCTGGATGTTCTCAGGGAAGCATATTCAGTGCCAGGTATCAAACTAGGGTTAGCTGCATGCAAGGCAAATGCCTTAACTGTCTCTCTGTTCCATGGTTTTCTAAATTTTGATGAACTGATTCTGCATTACTGCACAATATACATAATGGAATTTTCATTTCTCCTGTGTCTATAACTTTGGAACGTTTCAGCTGTGACTTGGACAGATCACTTTCCTTTTTTTATATTTATGAGCAATGTCTTTGGAGAATAGAGTTCTTGTGGGAGACCAGATGGAGGATGTGAATTAATCTGTCCTGTCTCCCAGAAAATTAAAGAACGCAATATATCACCAACAGGGTGCTACTATATCTCATTAGTCTTGAGAAAAAGGTGCTTGGAAGATTGGTTTATGCAGCAACAAGACATGGGCTTAAGAATGTGTCCACATAGATTCATCAGATGGAGCTGGGGCCACCCCTCCCCCTCTCTATCTTGTCCAGGAGGCCCTGTGGCCCCGCACAAGAACTGCCCGAGGACGACCAGCCATAGCAGGCAGAGACTCAAATCACAACGGGAGAGCTGGCACCAAGCTCTCCCCTAGCTCAGCTGACCATGAGGCTTCCAGGAGGAAAGATGGGTTTTGGGAGTGGGCCCATCACCTCTGGCGGGCTTCGAAGCAGCTGGATTAGGCTCGCCCACCGCAATAGCCACCATTTTTGCTGTCCAGACACCCAGCACATCAGAACTTCCCAGGAGAGATGCTGATTTCAAGACCAGATTAACAGAGTAGCCAAGTTCGAGCCCAGGTAGGCAGCTCCCAGAAGCGGAAGTCACCAGGCATTCATCAGATGGAGCTGAGACCACCCCTTCCCCTCTCCATCTTGTCCTGGAGGCCCAGTGACCTTGCCCAAGAACTGCCCCAGGGTGACCCACCATAACAGGAAGAGACTCAATCACAATGGGGGGGAGAGCTGGCACCCAGCTTTCCCCTAGCCCAGCTGAGCATGAGGGTCCCCAAAGTGGTGCAGCTGCAAGCCAATCATATCCTAGAATATACTCCATTCCACAATGTGTAGGAAAGGGAAGGGGGAGAGAGTGTTAGAGAGAAAGAGAGAAAGGAGATACAGAACCTACCATGGAGGCGGGCTGGGGAGGAGGGAGGGTGGTGGGGGACATTAGTGATGGGAGATGGGCACAGGTGGAGGGATGGATGTTGGAACACTGTAGAACCAAAACTCAAACATGAACATCTTGTAATTGTATATCTAAAGGTAGTGTAATAAAAAATAAAATAAAATAAACTGTAAAAAATGTGTCCACATAGAGCACTGTGGCCAGGCTCACACCTGGTCCCAGAATCATCTCTTCTTGCTTACAGAAGCTGGCAGCTTAATGGGTTTTGTAGATTCTATCTTAATTTCCATTTTCTATCTTAAAATAGAGAGTATTTTCAAATTTCCTTACTTTTGTTTTTAATTTTGGGCTATCTCTCAAGGACTGCTCAGACTATCAAACAACTGGCTGGATGGTTCATGCTCTGCTTTGGTGGAAACCACGAAGGCCAGCCTGGCTGTACTGGAGGGCCTCTTTAGTCACATTCAGCAGTTTTCACAAGGGCCATGTGGTACTAGGGAACAAAACTGGGTCCTGGTGTGCAATGCATGCCACTTTAGCATGCCAGTTTAAATCGATAAACTATTTGCCCAAACCGTATGGCCATTAAATAGGGCATTGGATTAAGTTCTATAGCAATTAATCCCATTAGTTAACATTGACCCTAGGTTAAAACAAATTCACTGTATACTGCATTGAATAGTTGTCCTCTAGTCTTACCCTACAACTTGTTATTTAGCAGGAATGTCAATTTTTATGTATCTCCTAGATTGCCCAGAATGCAAACAGCAATTCCCAGCCTTGTAGATTTGGCTTTCTGACTAAGTTTTGGTCCACAATAAGGAGGTAATAAGTACTGAGCACTCTAGAAATATTTTTAAAGATAGTGGGAGCAGGAAAGGCATAAAAGGTTGAGTACATACTTTGCATGTAAGAGGCCAGGTCTAAGACCTGAGGCCACATAGTCCCCTGACCATAGCTGTCTGCTCAAATGTGGTTTGAAGCCTATGTCTATTCAAACCTGGTATCAGAGGCCTTGCCAAACTCCTCCAACTTTACTCCATAGGTCACTAATCTTTTTTTCACTTTAGAATTATAGGGGCTTCCAGGTACTGGCTAACATAAATTCTGAGGCAGTTATACAGGTTCACTTAGGGTCATGGTTGCTGCCTGGAATTTGTAATGGTGGGCCCATGGTCACCTGCCAGGTCTCAGACACAGCCCTTCACCTCTAACCCAATGAAGAAATTAAGTAATTAACCTGAGTGATAACCTCATTTCCATGACTTGAATGGAATAGTTTGAGGCTCTTTATGTTCCTGGAGCGGGCAGATGCCCTTGGGCTGTCTCGCATGTGCCAGGACATATTGAAATGTTATTGGTGCCCGCTCGAGTAATCAATGATCTACGGGAAGTCAAGTGATCAAGTGATTAAGAAGTGATAAATACAAGAGCCTCTTAAAGAGCCCAAGAACATCATTTTCCTAAATTCCCAGATGAGCATCAACGCAGTAGCACTAAGGATTTTCACTGAAGTGAGGAAATCAATGAACAAGGACTTGAATAAGGGCAGATAAAGTATGAAAAAAGTCCAAACAGAAATCATGGAGTCAAATGATAGAGTATTTGAACTAAAAAATCACAATAGCAGGGCTCTAAATCATTGATTCTGACAAAGTGAAATCACAAGTGAGCTTGTGGTAAAGGAGACCGTCAAAAACATAACAAACAAAAAAACAGAAAAAAGAAAATACATACTGAAGAAAACATAGATATAAATGGGACAACATCAAAGGGAATAAAGCTCACATCATAAAGTTTCCAGGAGAGGTGAGAAAAGAGATTTTGTAGTTGAAGAAATAATAATCCAGAACTCCCCTAACCTAAGGAATGAGATTCTCAGATTAAGAAGATTTAGAGCTTCAAACAAAATAAGCCCACTCTGTTGAATATCAGAACATAATATAATAAAAATGGGAAAAGTCCCCGAGCAGGGGTCAACCCCTGAGTACTGCTGCATGTGGTACATCAATAACAACAACCATGACAAAAGCCAAAGATGACAAATAGACTACTGGGGCTAGAGAGATAACATTTAGGTTGCATATGGCCAACTATGGTTCAATACCTGGCATCCAATATCAGTAGCAATTCCTGAGTACAGAGCCAGGAGTAAACATTCAGCACCTCCAGGTGTGGCCTCCCAAAGAAATAAACATAAAAAGACTCCTTTAAAGTATCAAGAAAAAAAGCAAAAACTTACAAATAAGGGAACTTTACCCTTACTCAGAAACAATAAATCAACTGAAATTCTATAGGCTAGAGGGACTAGCATCTTTCCAAATGGCATCTATCCAAAATGTTGAATGAAAAATACTGTATTCAGTGGAGCAAAAAAGCCTTTTTCAATAAGTGATATTGGAAAAACTTGTCAATCACATGCAAAAGAAAAAATAAATGAATGCAGATCGCTTTCTAATGCTATGTACATAAGTCAAATCAAAATGGATTAAAGACCTAGATATCATACTAAATCCACAAGGTACATAGAAGAATTTTGTCCATAGTTTTCATGACATTGAAAGTAGATGCATTTTTTAAAGATGAAACACTATTGACCAGGCAAGTATAAACGTGCACATTCCTCAATATGTACATTCCTCAAATGTATGTACAATATGTACATTCCTCAAAAAAAAAATAGGAATTGAGATTTCATAAGACCCAGCAATTCTACTCCTGGAAATATATACTAAAGGCTCAAAAAATACAAATAATACTTCTACACTCCTATGTTCATTGAAACTCTAGTCACAATAGCAAAAAATTGGAAACAACCCAAGTACCCGAGAACAAATGAATGGGTAAAGAAGCTTTGGTACACATACACAATGGAATACTACTCAGCAATAGTGAAAGGTGAAATTGTGCAATTGACTGATACATGGATGGGTCTGGAGAGTATCTTGCTGAGTGAAATGAATCAGAGGGAGAAGGACAGACTGATTTCACTCATATGTGAGATATAAAGAAACATAATAGGGGAATAGCTATTGCCAAAAGGCAATAGAAATGAAAGGCAGGAGAACTGTCCTTAGTAGGAAGTTTGTCACCGTTGAGAGAGTGGTGATAAGTCATGGAAGGGACCACTATGACAACAATAGAGGGAGTGCATAGTCCTGGACCAGGTGTAGTTGCTGAAAGGAGGCAAAGTGATATGATGATACTCTATCAGTAACAGTATTGTAAACATGGTGCCTACGAGGAAAAGAAAAAAGTGTTTGCTGCAGAGGGTGGGAGGAGACTTAGGGACATTGATGGAGGTAATTGGACACTGGTTAAGGGACAGGTGTTGGAATATTGTGTGTCTACAACTCAGTCATTAGCTTTCTAATATAGATTTAATTAAAAACTTTCTAATATGGATTTAATTAAAAATAAATTTAAAAGCAGTTTGGCTGATCAGCTGATTATAACTCTTATTGGTAAGAGCATTAGAAAGTTTTAGAAACAACATAAGAGTAATAATGGGGTCTCTTAAAATTAACATGAAACTTATTTTCTTTAAATGTAAAAGGATATACTCCTAGAAATGTAGAATGAATTTCATGATAATCTCAAAATAAAACTATCTAAATAAGCTATCAAAATAAAACAAAAAAAAGGAAAATGAATTTTGATAATTATAAATTACAAGGGGGAGAAAATAAGAGGCCAAAGAAATAAAAGATAATCTGCAAGAATACCCAGAACACACATAAAAATGGTAATAAATTCTTTTATGTCAATAATTTCACTAAGTATCAGAGGCCTGAGCTCATTAGCCAAAGGGTGCAGAAAGGCCAGGTAACTTAGGAAATAAATGTCAATCTTCTCCTGCATTCAGGAGACTCACTGAATTTCTGCAATAAATACAGGCTTAAACAGTTTAACGACAATACTACAGGCAAATGATTCCTTTACAAGGTCAAAATCATTTCAAATTTACAAAGTGTTATAAGGCAGGAATAACCATTGTGTAAAGATTAAGGAGTCAATATAGCAAGAGAACTCATTTAACATACATGCACAAGCAAGGCACATCAAAATATAAAAATTAGCTACAAAGATAGGCAGAAACAGCAACACAGTAATAGTAGGGGAATTTAAGACTACATTTTCACCAAATAGATAGGCCAGACAAAATAATTCATAAACCAATAGCCTTGAATGACAAATGGAAAGAATAATGAATATTGACAAACCCTTAGCTCAATTCACAAAGAAAAAAGTGAACACTCTAGTAAACAATTTGAGAAATGAAAAAGAAGTTACAATTACCACATACATACAATGAACCATAAGAGATTATCATTACAACTTTATGTCACTAAACTGAGGAACCTAGAAAAAATGAACTAAATTTTTTAGAATCATACCAACCTCCAAAGATAGAAGTGGAAGAAAACAGAAAAATGAAAAATTGTAAGCAATAAAATTGAAATCATAATGAAGTTTCCCTCAAAACATAAATACTCTCCAGGACTCCGGATGGATTCACTAGTGAATCATCTTCAAAGATGGCCTGTTACCTACTCTTCCTAAGTTATTCTAGAAAACTGAAAAACTAGAAATTCTGTCAAACAGTTTCTAGGAGGTCAACATTCCTTTTCTACCACAGCAGAGACATCACACAAATACAACTACAGAATAATATCTCTATGAAAATACGTGCAAAAAACTTCATCTGACTTAGGAAACCAAGTTCAGCAATACACTAAAAGAATTGTTATTATGATCACAAAGAATTTATTCTAGAGATGCAAGAATGATCCAACATATGAGAATCAATCAAATTATTAACCAGATGAATACAGGAAGATAAAACTTATATGATCATATCAACAGATGCAGCGCATATCTTTTTGTTTTTCCTTTTATTTTTTTCCAAAACAAATCTTTATGAAATATGGGGGGAAAACCATAATTGCCTCTTTAAAAATGGCATCTTTGTCTTATAAGTATGTTGCAGAGAAAACTGTTGATGATAGGGGCTGGAGCGATAGCCCAGCGGGTAGGGCGATAGGGGCTGGAGCGATAGCCCAGCTGGTAGGGCGTTGCCTTGCACGCGGCCGGATTGTGCTGGCCCGGTTGGATCCCCGGCATCCCATATGGTCCCTCCGAGCACCGCTAGGAGTAATTCCTGACTGCAGAGCCAGGAGAAACCCCTGAGCATCGCCGGGTGTAACCCAAAAAAGCAAAAAAAAAAAAAAAAAAACCCTTTTGTTGATAATATCCATTCATGATGAAATTAGTCAATGAAATGGAGAGAATGAACTTTTCGTAACATAGTAAAGACCATCTGCAACTAACACTTTGCTAAATATACTCATAAGCTCAATAGTGAGAAACTAAGGTTTTTCCTTCTAATATCTGGTACCAAACAAGATGTCTATTCATTATTATTCAACATTGTACTGAAAGTTCAAATGACAGTAATTTGGCAAAGAAAAGAGATTTACATTGGAAATGAAGAAGTATAACTATTATTATTTGCAGATGGCATGAAAACATACAAATAAAATCCTAAGGATTCTACCAAAAAGTGCTTGGAAACAGTAAATAACTATAGTAAATTGACAAGCTACAAAATTAATATTCAAATATAGTATTTTGGTCAGGAGAGATAAAAATTCAATAGTTAACTTCTCTTTAATATGAACTTTCAGTTATAGCATGTGGTATAACTAACTAAACCTAGGGCTTCACACAGGACAGGCATACAACTCAAAATGCCTCAGCACTTGCCAGACTTAAGCTCTGGTTTTAAATATGTAATAAATTAATTATGCATTTTTGTCTTCAGGAAATGAACAAAAAATTTGAAAAACAATGTTGTATAGTGAAGGAAAAACAAAGGGACCTAACTAAATGACTTATACCTCATAAGAAAGTCATAATTTTATTTATTTTTTCCTTTTCTTTTTTTCATTTTTTTAATATTTTATTATATTGCCATGAGATGTACAATTACAAAAATGTTCATGTCCGGGTTTTGTTCATACAGTGTTTCAGCACCAATCCCTCCACTAGTGCCCATTTCCCACCACCAATGTCCCCAATTCCCTCCCTCCTCTCCCTAGCCTGCCTCTATGGAGAGTTCTTTATCTATTTTCTTTCTCTCTCTCTCCCTCTCTCTCTCTCTCTCCGCTTTCTTTCTCTCTTCCTTCTCTTACACACAGTGGATTGCGATACATGCATTTAGAGGTTATCATGTGTATCTTTGTGCCTGTATTCAATGCTCAGTTCTAGGCTGGTATTATTAGTTACAACAATTTCTAGCACACTGTTCCCTTCTCTGTCCCACCCAACCTCCTACTCCCAGACGCTAGTGCTAGATTCCACTTTTGAAAAGACCTCCTGATCCATGTTTTGTCTGACCTTGGATATTAGTATCATACTATCTTTATATATGTGTATATATGTGTGTGTGTCTGTGTGTGTGTATAATACCTGAATAAGCCTATCACCATCAAGGGAATTTAAACAGTAATTAAAAGTCTGCCCAAACACAAAAGCCCAGGTCCAGATGGATTCACCAGTGATTTCTTTCAAACCTTTAAGGAGGTCCTACTGCCAATCCTTTTCAAGCTTTTCCAGAAATAGAAGACACAGAAACACTCCCAAATAGCTTCTACAAGACATATATCACCCTGATACCCAAAGCAGATAGCAACAACAAAAAAAAAGAAAACTACAGACCAATCTCTCTGATGAACACAGATGCTAAGATTTTCAACAAAATACTAGCAAACAGAATCCAAAGTCTTATCAAGAAGATTATACATCATGACCAAGTAGGATTCATCCCAGGAATGCAAGGATGGTTCAATATTCGCAAATCAATCAACATAATACATCATATCACTAGGAGAAAAAATAAAAACCATATGATCCTATTGAAAGAGAGTCATAATTTTAAATGTTGATCATTCTATTTAACACTTCCAAATAGCTTCTAATAGTGGGCTGTTATCATAGCCCGGATCATCCACACCCACCCTGCAGCAGATTTTTTTTTTCAATCTGGCCCAGGTATGCTGAACCAGAGACTCTCAGACAGGGTCAGAGCTGCTCCTTGCTCTCCCTGTGCCCAGCCACTCATGAGGTGCCCGGGAGGCATGGCGGATTCTAACCCTGGCCTGCAACCCTAGCAGAGCCTCACAACAAACCAGACGATCCCCGACTGCATGGGGGCCTCCATCTTCCACATCCGGACTTCCCTCTTGTCACAGCTCCACCCAGCAGACCAGACTATCACAGCCCCGCTCGCTCGACCACTAGCAGCCTTGCGGTTCATCAATAAATGCTTTATTCAGAGATGACTACAAGAGTATACCACCCGCACGGCAAGCCTGGCAAGCTGTTCGTGGTCGTATTTGATATGCCAAACGCCAGTAACATTTATATTAGGTCATTCCCATGACCTAATATAATGGTTTGAGGCTCTTTATGTTCTTGGAGCAAGTGGATGCCTTTGGGTTCTACTAGCATGAGACAGGACATATGGAGATATTACTGGTGCCCGCTCTAGCAAATAGATGATCAATGGGAAGATAGTGATAGTGATAGTGATCATTCTATTTCCATCAAACTGGAGAGGTTATGGGAAATGAGGAATTATGATGTCACACTAGAACTCACTATTAAATAATCAGATAGATACATCTTACATTATTAGTATCCATAGAACAAGCCATAAAGTGTAATAGAATAGAGATTTGGAAATACAGGGACATAGACAAAGAGATAAATAAGTAAAATGCGCCTGCAATGGGGGCAGGCAGGGTTTGGGTGGTTGTGTTTGGGAATTGGGTGGTGGAATTGGCACTGGTGGAGGGATGGTTTCTGGAACATTGTATTGTAGAGACCCAATTATGAACATCCTTGTAATTCTATATCTCACATGGTATAATAAGGATTGGGGAATATGAAGGAGAGATGGAGAGAGACAGAGAGAAAGGGAGCGAAGGAAGAAATGCCTGCTGTGGAGCTGGCAGAGGGGAATGGGGACATTGGTGGTGGGAATAGGACACTGGTGAAGGGATGGGTGCTGGAACAATATATGTCTGAGACCCAATTATGAACATCTTTGTTATGTTGTTCTCATGGTGGTATAATAAAAAATTTTAAAAAATTTGAATGTTATCAGAAGGTGAACTAGCAATTCATTCTGGAATTTGTAATAATAATATACCACCAAAAATCCCCTCTTGGTGAATTCTCAAGACTGAAGATGGTAAAAGCAATCTGTACAGAATGGGCATTATTTCCTGGTCACTGAGCTATCTATAAGTGTGTCACACATGAGAACTAGAAGACTCATATCTGGGCCAGAGAGAAAGTAGCGAATAGGGCACTTGCCTTGCATGCTGCAGACCTGGGTTCAATCACGAGCACCTGATATCATGCCTTGAGCTCTTATAGCCCTGTTAATCCCTAAGCACTTCTGGGCGTGACCCTCGAAAACCATCAATAGAAGACTCACATCTGGCAAAGAAGCATATTATCTACCTCAATCTTTACATAAAAATACTGTGTCTGAAACAATGTGGTACCGCAATTGCAGAAAATGTGTTTATATGCCATTCTGTGATGCATGACCTTCATTTACATCAAATGAACTGCATTTGTTTTTAATTCCCAGATTTCTTAAGCACATATGAAAGTGAAGCAATACTATTAATGAGTCGACTACTGGCAGAAGAAAAACTTTGCAAACAGCTAATTAGTGCTATTTGTTCAATAAAGCCATTGGGGTTTCAAATGGAAAATCATTTAAATTCATATCAAGAATAAATCAAATGACTTTCAACTATTTGGTGTCAAAAGAAGTGCTTAATTCATTTTGCAAAAGTAAAGCAGTTGACACTGTAGATCTGTTTGATATTTTCTTTTACATATTAATCATAAATAGATTATAAATTAAACTTATTGTTTTTGCTTTATGCATTTGGTGAATAATGCAAAAACAATTAGCTCAGTTTTTTCTTCAAGCTTGTGTTTGCTCTTGAGCACATATGTCACTTGCCTATCTCTATCTCTTTTTGCTTGCTTCTTTCAAGCTCAAGTCTCCCCCTTGAATGTGTATTCCTCCCCTCTTCCCTTGAATTTTTCTAAGTAAGTTTACTTCAATAAAAATCATATTGCTCGTGGGGCTGGAGCGATAGCCCAGCGGGTAGGGCGTTGCCTTGCACGTGGCCGGCCTGTGCCGGCCCGGGTTCGATCCCCGGCATCCCATATGGTCCCCCTGAGCACCGCCAGGAGTAATTCCTGAGTGCAGAGCCAGGAGTAACCCCTGAGCATTGCCGGGCGTGACCCAAAAAGCAAAAAAAAATATTGCTCAACAAAAAAAATAGTTTATTAGAACCTAAGCTGTATAAAGATTTTTGTTGTTGTTGTGTTTATTTCTCAATTTCAGCATCTCAGGAGAATTTTGCCCTTAGCAGATGCCAATATTTTGTTGACAAAATAACTGGCTCTTTTGCTCTATAGATCATTAGAAGATGGTGTAATTTTTTCTTAGTTAAATCAATATAAAGATTTCTTAGTTAAATTTTAAAACCTGTCTAAAATTAAAATGAAAGTCAAACATGTCACTCATTATATGAGCTATATAATAAAGTATAGGCTTACAGATGATAAAGTGAGGAGTTTGCAAAATAAAATTAAATATATGAATTAATTGTCTTTGCATGATCTAAAAGCAAATTTTGTCTGGCCCAGAGAGCTTCAAAGCTCAGCATACCAATTTTTCCCTACAAACAGATTAAGAGGTGTTAAGGAACTCCAGATCTCCAACATAATCATTGAGCTAGCTCCAAATATCTTCTTGACACTTAGCATTCGTTCTTTGCTATTTCAAGGACTTTCAAGCATATCCAAACCCAAAATAAATTAATTATATTGAATCCTCTTCCTATAAGTCATCTCAACTGTTCTTTTACACAAACATTACTGGCACATTACTCTTCATAAGTCATGATATTAAATTTATCACTGACCACTGTTCTGTGTGCTACCTAAATAGCCATTCAATTTACCCATGTTCCCCACCATCACCATAACTGCTATTGACAGTTTCTTTCTATCATTTTTGCTTGGTTTCTTTTCTTATAATAGATATTTTATTTATTTGCAGTGCCAGAGACTGCTTCCATGACCCCACATATGTAACACAGGTGCTCTACCATGGAGCTAAATTCCAGGTCCAGCTGCAATATTTTTTGGGGGGCAGGGAGACGGCATCCAAGCAGCACACAGGGGCCCCAGAGGCCACTCCTGGTGATACCTAGCAGCTTAGTGCTAGGTGACTTTACCTGCTGCACCTTCTGTCTGGCCCTGAAACAAATTCTCGCTTCCCCTTTGCATCTGCTACTGTCCTCCCTCTCCTCTCCACATCTGTTACTTCCAATCATTGTTCACACTTCATTGAACATGATCTCTGCTAAGACATATCTGTGTATGATATGCTTACCAGGGTCACGGTGATGGTTGTAAAGATTGGAGTGCATGTTTTTATATGTGGAATCCTCATATTTGACCCTTGGTACTACATGGTCCACTGAGCATTGCTGAAAGTGTGCCCCCTACCCCAACATCAAGTTTTATCCATTTCCATTCCTCTTTAATAAAAGTGCCCTCATTTTGGCCTAAAGCTCTGAGTATTTTATTCTTATGTTTTCCTTCCTATTTCTTCATCATTTTGAATCACTCTCTTTCTCCTCTTTTATATAGCTGTCATTCCTCAACTGAGACTTGAAATACCCATTTCCGCCTACCATTTTGTTTCTGCTTATTGCCATTTTTATTCTTAATCTCACCTCTCCCAACTCCCACAGATGCTTCCCAACCCCTACCAGGTGTGTTTGAGCCCCAGGCACCCTCTGGGAACCACTCAGTCCCAGGGTAAAAGGCTGGAATTTTCACCAACGGGGCCAGGCACACTGAGCCTCAGGCCTGCTGATGTACCACTTCCTCCCAGCCCCTGCAGACGCTTTCTACGCCCCCCTACCAGGTGTGTTTGAGCCCTGGGCATCCTGCAGAATCACCCACTGACATCCCAAAACTCAAATCCTCATGGACACGCTTAGCGCATCCACACGGACTACTTATTATTTATCTTACCTGAGATACCAGTGAGCATTCATCCCTACATTCCTTGCCATCAATCCCAAACTCTGCAAACAACTCAGGCACCTACTAACTGTACTACAAGAACACATGTTTGCAACCTAAAATAGTCATTATGGTAAAAGCAATGCAGAATTCCATCAAGCTCAGTGAGTGAAGTCACTAGCCCAGATGAGCCAATCAATAATGATGAGCTATAGAACCTCTCTCCACATGAGACTCTACAGCTCGTTAGCACTCCACCCAAGAGAAAAACCAATCTCAAGTCCTGCTTGTCAGAGTTCCACCCTACAGTGAAGCCTATTTCATATTACGAAATATGCCAAGAAGCTAAATGCTTTATATTTATATATGTATATATATGTATATATATACACAAATATATATACATATATATAGTGCTGCTTTGACGGTGAAGTTATATATATGTGTGTGTGTATATATATATATATATATATATATATATATATATATATATATATATATATATATATATATGTCGGGAACGCCGCCGGGGTCCCCGACAGTGTCAGGACAGAGGTTGTCTTCTACCTCCGAGGACGCCGGGAGAAAGATGAAAACTCACGAGTCCGGTGCAGTTCCAAAAATGGCTTTTAATAGTACAAAAGCTCTTCCACAGCAATCCAATATAATGAACAAACTCCTAGCTCTGGTCCGAACTTAGACCATACAAAAGAGCCTAAGTCTCCCACCAAAGAGAGAGGATGTCACCCGAGCTGAGTCCTACCCAGAAGGAGCAAAAGGCCAAAGAGCAAAAGGCCAAAAGCCAAAGGCCAAAAGCCGCAGGGAGCCAAAAGCTGAAGGCTGAGGAACCAAAAGGCAAAGGTGAAGGGGCCTCAAGTCAGCCCCTTATATACACCAAAAGTAATCCAATCCGGAGGTTGTTATGCCAACAAAGAACCCTAAACAGAGTGTAGTGCCACACCCTATTGCAGGTATAAACAAAGGTTACACCAAGGACTAATCCCGAGATTATCTCTTATGTAAAACACTGGAGAGAGAGAGGGCTGATATAACGTAATACATATTAACTTCATGAGCTTCATGTAATCTAGATGGTACCCACAAGGTCCTTCTTATTATTATCTGCACCAGGGTGATTCTGAGTATCTTGTTCTCGTGTACTGAAAGGGTCACTCTCGCCTGCTTAGAGCAAACTAGTATGATCCTTCTTATAGTCTTCCTATAGTCTCAACGTAGCCAGGGTGGTAGTCTCCTGGTAAATTCTAACTGTCCCACGTTGGGTGCAGTGGGTATAAAGAGGAGCTGTGCCCAATCTAGAAAACATAGAAGTCTTAGTAGATGTATAAGTCAGAAGTTATTCAATCAAGTTAATTCTGTAACTGTCACACCCTCTAGCAGTGTTTACATAGAAGAGAGGTCTCATTAGAATGAACCTTGACTTAAATAAGATTAAGCTGGGTGTGGGTAAAACAACAAAGCTCCCAGATTAGCTAAATCTGTCATCCAACATATATATATATGTATATATATATATGTATATATATGTATATATATATATATATATATATATAACATGTATGCACGATCAAGAGACTCAGATACATGGGGCAGAGCTGCTACCAGCTCTCCCTGTGCTCAGCTGATCATGAGGCACCTGGCAGGGAAGACAGGTTCTAGCCTTAGCCAGCCATCCCAATAGAGCCTCGCAAGAAGCCAGAGGAACCCCCCACACCATGAGGGAAGTCATTTTCAACATCCGGATTCCACAACTCATCAGAATTCTGTCCAAGAGAATAGCCGATCTCTCCCCGTTCATCAGTAAATGCATGAGATGAGAGCCTACTACTGAGAGTATACCTCCCTCACGGCAGAGCCTGGCAAGCTACCTGTGTCATATTTAATATGCCAAAAACCAGTAACAATTATAGACCTCATTCCCATGACCTGAATGAATGGTTTGAGGCTCTCTGCGTTCATGGAACGAGCAGATGCCCCCTGGGCTACACTAGCATGTGGCATGACATATGGAGATGTTACCGGTGCTGGCTTGAGCAAATTGATGATCAATGGGAAGACAAGTGATACCCATCCCCACTTAGTTAGCATCATAAATGCAGTCATTACTCAACTCCCCTCTTCTTTGATTACCTCTAAAAACCCTTTCCCCATCACCATACCTCCTATTGACAGTTTCTATCATTTTTGTTTGGTTTCTTTCTTATAAAAATACTTTTATTTATTTGCAGTGCCAGGGACTGAATTTATGATTCCCCCACATATGCAAAACAGGTGCTATATCATGAAGCTACAGGAAAACTATAAAATCTACCCATTTTTTATGAGGCCTTTCCAACATTGTTCAGAGGTCTAGTGGCCACTTCCAGTTATATTTTCCTAACTCTGTGTGTCTGATGGTTTAGTACTTGAGCTGGCAACACAGTGGGTTGGCCAGGCAGTGCTGGGGGGCTTCCAGGGATACATTCTGCAGTCCCGGGGTATGGAGCATGTGATGTCAAGGACAGAAATGTGGGCTAGCACAAAGAAGCATGTGCTCCAGCCCTTTGGGCTATCTCTTGGCCCCAGGAATCTTCCACTTTCTAATTTTTAAAAATGTTATTCCAATCTCCTTTCCAACCAACATTCCCTAAAATCTCGTTTTTGCCTCAATCTGCATGTCCCATGATCTCGTTTCATCTCCACCACTTTCCTAGTTAAAAGCTTCCCTTACTTTGTTCTGCCAGCTAGATCATATTAAGGATATTATAATATGTAGTATAAATATAAAAATTATTTATTCTTCTTGAGAAAAGAGTTCTAGTTATAAAGATCTATTTATATGAAATATTCCAGCAGGTACTAAATTTAGAGGAAATATACATGTGTCATATTCAGAGTACTGGTCTCCTCTAGCAACCCAAAACAACTGATTATCTTTCCCCTGTCCTGCTATTCTTGGCTATATTGTTTTTACATCAGCCAGTATAACATATAAGGAAATGTATTTTTTAAATGATTAAAATGTTTTCAGAGAAAGAACCACACCCCTAAAACTAAACATCAGAGTTCTTGTAATATATTTTTCTCCTCTGCCTTTGGAAAGGACCCAACTATTTTCTTATGGAGCTTCGTAGTAATCTCCCACCCCCATGGCTGATGTGGTTTGAATGCTAAAGTTATAGCTCCCTGGTCATCTGGCGTGATTTCCCAAGATGATCTGTTTCCTCTCAAACTTCAGACATTTTTACTCACACTCTGACAACAGCCAAGGCAGCTCTTATGATGATCGAGATTAACTTACCATCAAGGATATGTGAAAAACATTTCTGGATCCTGGTCAGTGTTCTTAGATGTTCCTGGACATGACTAAAGATCTAAAACATGTTGTAACTATAGTCACTATGGAAAACAAGCTTTATTTATTTAAAATTAAAGGAGAATGATTTTAAACATACACCCCCTTCCACAAAAGCACTTTAGTTTCACTGTGATGACATGGTTCAAAGGAAGGAGTTGAGTACAAAAAATATCCCCAGAAAAAACAGAAAAAAGTATTCTCTGCTTTTGTCTAGAATCCAGGTAAAAACCTTGTTTTGATCAGAACCACTGAGGCGTTCATCAGCTGTGGGCACGTCTCAATCAATCTCTCAAGGAGTGAATGCGAATTTCTGCCATACTTTTTGGCTCCAATAAAGAGAAAAATTGCATTCTGAACAAGAGAGCCAGTGAAGGCAACAGTATTAACAGTAGATGAAATCTTTAGAACTATCAGTAATACCGACCTCTGTTTCCAGCCATCACCCATCCTTCATCACACCTGCCAAACACACTCTTTCTTCTACTTGTAGTTTAACTCAGGAAAGGAAATATCAGCTCCCTGTTCTTCCAGACACCAGAGCATACGTACATGCTGGACTCCACTTTCTTCTGCATTCACAAAAGATAACATTTTGTTTCTTTATTTCATGTTAGTAATTTTAGAATCCCTCTACTTGTTATAATTCCCACTGACTCTACTTAAGACCACATTCAACTTCTGCTACAATACAGAAGAACCTCTACCTGAATTTTCTAGCCACATCTCCTGAGAGCCAGTCTTACACCTTTTGTTCTGCCAGTCTTTCCCTCCAAGAAGTTGACATACTGACAGTTTAAGCATGTATCTGGCTCATGTCTGTTTATCTCAGAGCTTTAAACACTTTGCTATTTTTAAAAAATTGTCTTATATATACTTTCTGTTTGCATCTTTATTTATTTATTTATTTTTAATTTTGATTCTAAGCTGACCTCTCTCCATTGCAGTTCATCAGTAAATGCATGATATGAGGGACTACTACTGAGAGTGTACCACCTACACAGCAGAGCCTGGCAAGCTATCAGTGTTGTATTTGATATGCCAAAAACCAGTAACAATTATAGACCTCATACCCATGACCTGAATGAATGGTTTGAGGCTCTTCATGTTCTTGGAGCAAACAGATGCCCTTTGGGCTACACTAGCTCGCGATAGGACATATGGAGTTGTTACTGGTGACCGCTTGAGCAAATTGATGAACAACAGGAAGACAAGTGATACAAGTGAAGTGATTTTTAATTTTAGGTCACACTCAGCAATGCTCAGTGGTTACTCCTGGCTCTGCACTCAGGAATTACTCCTGTCGTCCTGTCGGTACTCAACAGACCATATGGGATGCTGAGAACCAAACCCAGGTTAGCCAGATGCATGCCCTATCACTGGACTATCGCTCCAGCCTGCACTTTGCTACTTTTGTCTTTATTATTCTTCAGAAGACCCTAATTTCTCTTTGTTTTCTATTCTTCTTCATGGTTGGGCTCAGGAGTCAACTTTGCTGAGTTTTCCACCCGGCACCAGCAGTCTGATGAGCCTACTGCATTCTTTCAGCCCAAAGAAAGCTAAAAGCACATAATAGAAAACCATTTCAGCAGATTTTTTGTTTACTATGAGGGAAAAACAGTTTCTAACAGATATTAAGACTTACTGAAAAGTATATACATTATTCATTCAACCAAATGTTTTGTGTCCTAGTGGTCAGGGTCACTGAGATGAACTCAGAAGACTAAGTTGGCACAGCATTTTAATAATGCAATAGGCATAGCACTTTATTAATGCAACTAGGAAGAAAGAATTCTGTGACCTTTCTCATATCAAATAAGTCTTGTAGTCATTTGAGATTCAGATTTGTTTATAAAAAGTATACTGATTTCCATTATTTGGCATTCCTTCCTGCTAAGTTTTATAATTTACAAGAGACTGTGAATGACTGAACTCATTAGATTTTAAACACTTAGTCTTCTTTCTAGATACATCTTAATCATGATAACCTTTTAATTAAGAAGGACTCAGAATGAGCATATAGTCTATAACTACAACATATCTTGAATATATATGGCTAACTATAAAGAATCTGCTTCTTTATAGATTTTTCTGTCATTAATTTTTAAATGCAGTCATTTAAAAATATTTGTGTACATAAATAAAGGCAAGTGTGTTTAGCAAATTTGGAATCTTTTACCAAAAACCAAAAGGAGTTTGCTTTTCAAATTTTCCCATTTGAGCAGGGAACAAATAAGATCTAAAAATAGTCTAATTTGAGCCTCATAGTTCTCTGTCTCTGCCCAAACTATGTCCCTACTCATTCTCAGTGGATTTTGGATAACTCTCTGCCTTTCCCTCTGAAAGCACAACATTGTTTTTTTCAAATTCATGTCAAAGGTTAATTCAAATTTTAAAACATCACTTCCATTTGTTTCTGAAGCAGACGTCTTACTAAAAGGATGATGTCATAAATACATATATACATGTTACGATACCAAAATACAATGTCAGGGGAAACTTGGATCAGGATGTTTTACCAAAAGTGGAAATTACCACAAGCATATGGGAGTCAGAGGTTAGGTAAGACAGAGAAGGGATCATGTGTGAATAAACATTGAAAGGGCTAATGCCAACCTAGAACTGAGCATTAAATACAGGCAAAAAAATGCACATGATGGCCTCTAAGTGTATGTGTTGCAACCCACAATATGTAAGAGAAGGAAAAGAGAGAGGGAGAGAGAAAAGAAATAAAGAACCTGCCATGGAGGCAGGCTATGGGAGGGAGAGGGAATGGGGGACATCCGTGGTGGGAAATGGGCACTGGTAGAGGGCGGGTGCTAGAACACTATGTGACAGAAACCTCCAAACATGAAGAACATTGTAATTGTATATCTCATGGTGGTATAATAAAATATTAATTAAAAATAAAAAAATAAAAGGATGATGTCAGAAGAGAAGCACATTTGAGAAAGGAGAATCTCAAACTTTAATGCCATGAGATGCTTCTGGAACCGGTGCCAGGCTGAGTCGACTGGAGCACCCTGGATGGGGACAGGTAAGGCTCCGGCTATCCCAACAGAGCCCCAGCAGCCTAAAACACACCAAAATTGTTGCCATGTTCAAGGCTGGATTCCACTGCTCTGACAAAAGTGAGTTATGCCGGTTTTGTGACTGTAATTTCCAGGCTTTCACTGAGTTGGGATGGGCTACCTCCCCCTATCTCCCTGGTTTTCTTTTTTCTTTCCTTTATTTTCCTTTTCCTTTTTCCCTTTCCTTTCCTTTTCTTTTTCTTTCTTTTCATTTTCTTTTGGGTCACACCCAGCAATGTTCAGGGGTTACTCTGGGCTCTGCACTCAGGCATTACTCCTGGCGGTGCTTGGGGACCATATGGGATGCTGGGGATCGAAACTGGGTAGGCCACACGCAAGGCAAAATCACTACCCACTATGCTATCGCTTTTGTCCCTCTCCCTGTTTTTCTGAAAAGCTGGGTCATCATACCCATGCCCAAAGCCACCACCCAATTAAAAATTTTACTCCAATTTTATCACCTTGTTAAAAATTTTGTAATATTGCAGTGCTCGATATTTCAAATGCTACTATACTGATATACCAAGTAACACACCACTTATAATGGATGTAAAGTAGAAGGCAATCATAACAAAATATATACACTCAATGCCTATCCTGTACAACATATCCATAATTTCTTATATAAGGCCTTACTGGCTCCATGTTGAGATTGAACTATCTTCACTAACTTTTTTCTAAGAAAAACATTTCTTGATGATTTTTAGCAAATTACCTATAATAAGCAATATAAATTATTGAGGGTCTGTTATATGGGCAGGCTTAAGCAGTGGTTGGGACAATTGGAAATAAAGGTGGTGGGAAATTGTATGGTAATGGAAGTAGAATTGAATATGGAATGACTGCTACAAACTAACATGAACAATTTTGTTAAAAATTGAGTAGAAGCCCACTAAATTCATTAATTTCGATAAGTGAAAGTAATAACAGATGGCCCAATTGCTTGTAGCACCTCAGTAAAAAGGTCATGAATTTAGCAAACCCCTTATGAGATATATGTTCTAATAAGCAATATAAAGTAAATTACTTGATGCCTGCTAAGGAAGCAGGCTTGGGGGTGAGAGGGCAACTAAGGTCTATGGTGATAGTAAGAGCACATTGGTGGTGGTGGGACTGGTGTTGGAATATTAAATACCCAAAACAACTGTCTTGTGAACAGCTTTGTAAATCATGGTGTTTAAATAAAGTTAAATAATTAAAAAACCTTCAATACCTTAACACAAGGCATCTTCTTTCCAACAGGAGTGGAAGGTTAATCTAGAAAATGTTTCTCTGAGAGGCGCTTAATACCTGAATTAATAGTCTGTAATATTTAGGTCAATATATTTGATATTTATGAAATTGAAATAAAAACATATGAGGAAGGACCTCAGAAATCTCATTAGTGAAAAACTCCTGCTTATTAGATCTTTTTTTCACTTTCATGAATGTGCAGACAGAAGTTTTCTATCCATTTGGAGTGCTGGACCATTTCTTTCCCTCCTCTCCTGCTAGTATTCTCATTTTTCATATATTGGTACATTTAAAGGCATCCCATAATCTTATGAAGTCCTACTCATTTTTATTTATTCCTTTTTCTCCCTATTATTCATTTCATAATGTCCATTCACTTTTGCTCAAGTTCATTCATTCTCTCTCCTATTAGTTGAAATATGCTGTTGAGTCCTCATGAATTTGCTGTTTATTTTTTTCTTTTCAGTAAAAAACATAATTTTCCAATTTTTCAGAGTTTTAGCCTCTTTGTTTATATTCTCTATTAATCTAATAAACACACTATCTATGTATCTTTATACATTGTGTCCTTTGATACTTTGAAAATATTTGTCATACATCTTTAAGGCCCTTGTCTCTTAACTCTGACATCTAATTGCTCTTGTAAGCCTTCTCCACTAGCCCCTCCACATACAAATTTTCCTTTCTTTGTATGTTTCATGACTGAACCCTCATCTCTCCACAGAGTGAGGCCTCTGATGTCACTTGTAGAAGGAGCATCATCTCCATCCTCGAATAAAAATCTTTTGGGTAGGACTCTTCTTGAGTGTCTCTTTCTCTGCCCATAATTTGCTCGGAGTCAAACTAATTCACAGCAGGTTGCCGTATTGTTTTAAACAATACTCTAACTATAAAATCTTCTATGGACTTACCCAATTAAACTCAGAATTCTTGGCTAGGAATCTTTTTATTTGAGATCACTGTTTCATATTCACCCTGATCCCAGGAGACCTCTTCATTAAAAAAAAAAGAACAACTTTCAGTCTCTTTTGTTGGTAGGATAAGGTAATAATGAAGGGAGGCACGTTTGGTGGTACTCAGGACCTACTTCTGGCTCTATGATAGAAAATTAATCATGATGGTGTTTGGGGACTTAACTTGGTTTAGGTGCATGCAAAGCAAAAGCCTTAGCTGGTGTGCTTGCTATTTCTCCTGCCCAGGAAATCGCTTCTGATTATGAAACTCCACATCCATCTAAAAACCAATTCTGTGGGGCCTGTCAAACACAGTACAGTAGGCAAGGCTAGGGCTCTTGTCTTGCATGTGACTGATCTGGGTTTGATGCCTGGTACCAATATGGTCCCTTGATTTCTGCCAGGAGTGAACCCTGGGCATAGAGTCAGGAGTAAGTCCTTAGCACCTATAGGTGTTGTCCCTATATCAAAAATTATTTTAAAATACATATATATATGTATATATAAATTCCTCAACTTTTGTATACATAGCATGATAAAGTGAAGATAATGGGACAACTGTTAGAGGAAATAAAAAAGCCACAAAAAGAAACTATTTAACTACATTGCTAGGTTTCCCATTTCTTTTGTTATTGTTTTGTTTTATTTTTCTACACCCAGAGGCACTTAGGGCTTATACCTGTGCCTGTGCAGACATAAGCCCCTGGTGGAACTAGAAGGACCTTATAGTGTGCCAGGGATTAAACCCAGGTTGGATACTTGCAGGAATTGTTATTATGAATGAAATATATCTTAATGGAAATATATCTCAATGGAAAACCAGCAACAGTACTATAGCTCAAGAAGGGAGACATCCACAACATTGGCAACCATCGCCTCATCTATCTGTTGTCTGTCATCTACAAGCTGTTCATTCGAGTCATCCTGAACAGGATTGGCAGAACATTAGATGAAGGGCAACCATGCAAGCAAGCTGGCTTCCCAAAAGGATTCAGCACAATCGACCATATCCACACGGTAACCAAGCTCATTGAAGTCTGTAGGGAGTTAAGATGCTGCTCTGTCTCACGTTCATTGATTTAAAGAAAGCCTTTGATTCTGTGGAGACTGAAGCAGTCATCAAAGCCCTAGCCAAACAGGGCGTTCAAACCCAACACGTCAAGATGCTTCATGAGTTGTATTACAGATTCACCACCAGGATCTCACCATTCTACAAAGAAGTGATCACCGATGTCAAAAGAGGGGTTCAGCAAGGTGATACCATTTCACCAAAACTCTTCAGCGCCACCCTTGAGAACATCATGCGACAATTAGAATGGGAAGGAATGGGAGTGAAGACAGACAGTCGGCAACTACACCACCTCCACTTCGCTGATGACATTGTTCTAATAACACCAAACATTAGCCAAGTGGCACAAATGCTGGCTGACTTTGACCAAGAATGTGGAAAGATAGGTCTACAACTGAATCAACAGAACTATGTTCATGGAAAATGAACTAGTTCTAGAGGCCCCATTCACTCTCAATGGAACAATCATGTCTGAATGCAGCAGTTATGTGTACCTAGGTCAAGAAGTCAACATGATGAACAACCTAAAGTCTGAGCTGCACAGGAGGAAGAGAGTGGCATGGAATACCTTCAAAAGCATGGAAGAAACAGCTAAAAAGACAAAGAACCTCCAGCTCCAGGCACATCTCTTCAACTCCACCATTCTCCCTGTTAATATTAACATATGCCTCAGAGACCTGAGCCCTATGAAAGCAGGATGAGAATGCTTTTCTTGTCTCCCAAAGAGGAATTGAAAGAGCTATGCTTGAAATATCATGCCTCACTCAAGTGAAAGAAGGAATCCGAGCTCCGACCTCCGTCACTGTTCCAGAGTCAGGGACACTGTCTAGTTTGCCAAGGCATTGAAAATCAGATGGGCTGGACATGTAATGCGATTTGGAGACTACCACTGGACTAGAGCCGTTACCGACTGGAACCCACGGGATGTCAAAAGATCATGTGGCTGCCCACCTATACGATGATCAGACTTCTTCGCCAAGACCCTGAAGGAACAGTTTGAGGTTCTTCATATTTCTGAAGCAACCAGATGACACTGGGCTACACTGGCACGTGATAGGGTCCAATGGAAATGTTACTGGAGCCCGCTCAAGCAAATTGATGAATAATGGGATGTCAAGTGATCAAGTGCTATCTTGATAATAACAAAGGTGACAAGAAGAATGTCCCAGAGTGCAGAGTCAGAAGAAGTCTAAGGCACCTAGGAGAATGCTAGTAGCTAATTCATATAATGATGACTTAGAAATAACTGATTTTATATAATAATGCAGATATTTCTCAGCACCTGAAGGAAAAGCTTGGTATTTTCTACATTCATAAACACATGAGTGTGTGTGTGTCTGTGTTCTGTTATTTCATTGTTGACATCAAATTAAAAGCTTGCCAAAGGAGGGCTTTGTAAAAAGTCACACTTGTGCATCTTTCATGGCTAATTTAATGGTTACAGTCAACAGTTGTAATATCTGCAGATATCTGTAGATATTACAATTGTTGACTGTAACCATTAAATGGTTACATGGTAATATCTGTAGATATTACATCTGTTGACTGTAACCATTAAATTAGCCATGAAAGACACACAAGTGTGACTTTTTACAAAGCCCTTCTTTGGCAAGCATATAATTTGATGTCAACAATGAAATAACAGAACACAGATACACACACACACACACACTCATGTGTTTATGAATGTAGAAAGTACCAAGCTTTTCTGCAGGTGCTGAGAAATTTCAGGGCAAAGTAGGAGAGTCATGATATGGAGATGCTGAGTGAAGATGAATACAGAGTCATGGATGAAAAATCCAACTTTCCAGTATAGTGAAAAGGAGTGAGTGGTAAGGGAGGGAAGGGAGGAACCGAAAGGAAGATAGAGAGGAGTGGAAAGGAGAGGAGCATAAATCAACTGTCAGTCTAGGAAGTCCATATATGGTAGTGCTACATATCCAAAAGAAGAGATTCCCAACAGCTAGGCTTTGCAGAGAACAGATAAAAACTCACTCTAAACTGCCAAATTAAGTCAAAACAACATACCAAACAAGCAAGCAAAACTGATACTCCATCTCATGTCTTATCCAGAGATCACTCCACACATTCCCCACATGCTGTTTGCCCTTAATTTGCAGTGTAGTAAGAGTATTATTAGCTAAGCTATACATATACCAAACAACTTTTCACAGCAACCAATGGAGTAAGAATTCACATTTTATAAATGGGTTAACCAGGGAAGAAAGAGCTGAAATTTTCTGAGCCCAAACAGCTAATAGGCGCAGTTAGGCTCAGAATCGATCTCTAAATCTGAACAATGACTGTCTGTAGATTTCAGACAGGTGGGCAGGAGAGCATATTGCTCGGTGTAAGCAGTGATCAGGAATGATGGGAATCAAGATCACTTTCCAGGCAGCTTCAATGTCGATTTTTTTAGTCTGAGTCACAAGTTATGAAAAAGGGAAAAGGAGATGATGGCAGACTCTTTCTACTCCATACTTTTCCCATATGAAAGCAAACACAACCAAGGCAGTGTGAGGGACAGGAAGAGATAAAACACAGACCTCAACAGCACACCTGGTTTTCAGCTTGGTCCAGCTCAGTTCTGTGTGATTCCATGGGTGCAGAAAAAAAGCGCAGGATCTTGCTATGTAGGCGGCTCTTTCCCAGGGTTTTGATTGCTGCCTCTCACAGCAAGGGCCCTGGATATTGCTTGAGAACAGACTTATAAAAGAAAAAGTGAGTCCATTATCCCTATTATCCCTGTGGATCTAAAAGCCCTCCAGTGGTTTACCCTAGGTGGCACAGAGGACCTTTAAAGTAGCATTTCTCAGCCTTTAAGTCACTCTTATCTCAGAATAGACCCAGCAGGAATTCAGGGGAGAAGTCCCCAGCCCCTTCCCGGTCAGCCTCTTCTCACCAGGTCACTGAAGGAGTAGAGGTGGGTGCTGAACACATATCCAGGAAGTTGACAAAAATACATCTTTTGTATTTGACTTGTGAGGCTCTCTGGGTCATTTTGCAGGCATTCTTCTCCTCTGGATGCTTTTCTTACATTGCAATTTCCCTGGCATTCCAAGGGCGCACCCTCACTCATGTGCAAGGGCCCTGTAACTAGCAGGAGCGCCGCCTGGAGTCCACTGCTGCCAAGTCTAATACTACAAGGAGGTGAATGAGACTTGACTGCCTTCTAAATTGAATGCCTGTGGAATTTCTTGGACCTGAAACAAGGCCCAGAACAAGGTCTGTATAGTAACATTCACTAGGTGTCAGTGTTTGACAAACTGTCTTGCCAGCATCATTACTTGAATGTTCGTTTTGGCAGAAATGGTCTATGGAAAATGCAATTAGGAAAAGTTGTGCAAATAGCAATTAGAAACTGAATAACTCGCCTTATTTCTTTTATTCAGATTATGCTTGACTACTCAGCTGAAATAAAGCTCTTCTGGAAAGAGCTTCCAGGCTGTCTCAGTAGCCTTTGGAGTGTGCTGTCTGTATGCACATAGGGAAAAACTGCCCAGGTTTTCTTTTGCTAGACTGATGCTTCTTTCTGCTACTTTGTGTCCTTTCTCTGGACACCATCCTTCCTTGGCATTGACCATAAAGCACAGGCTTTCCTCCTTGGCTGGAGGTTAGCCCTAAGGCCTGGAGAGGAAACCCCAAACAGAGTGGCCTTTTAACATGAATTCAGCCACGACAAACTCCGAACTTCTTTGAACAGAGGTAACAATATCTGCCCCAGTTTTTATTGGTAAGGTATCAAGGAAATATTTTTGTGCTTTCGTTCAACTCATTCAACCATCAACAATGTACGGAACACTAAGACCGTGCCAGACACAGTTCTAGGAGAAGTAAGAGTAAACCATTCTTGATTTCATGGTGCTGCCTTTTTCTTTTCTTTCTTTCTTTTCTTTTTTAATTGGAAAAGACCAAGAAAAAAGTAAATTCTATTGAGTGCTCTGGAAGAAAATAAAGTCAAGAAAGGAGAGAGCAAGTTCCCAGTACAGAAGCAGCTATAAAATCTGATGGTGGAAAGATCTACTAACTCTGCGTTAGTGGACAGAAACATTATTCGAAACTATTCTTTCTGTTGTCCTCCCCATAACCATAAAGAAGGTTCTCAAAAATATCATTGTTTAAACTTTCGTTAGATTAAACAGGGAAGTAATGCACAGTTTAAGAAATACCTCTAGGTGAGTAACTGGCAAATGTAAATGCTTTTTTAAAATAATTTTTATTATACCACCATGAGATATATAGTTTCAAAAATGTTCATATTTTGGTTTCAGTCTTACAGTGTTCCAGCACCCATCCCCTCCACCAGAGCCCATTTCCCTTTGCCAATGTCTCCAGATTCCCCCTCACCCCCAGCCTGCATCTATGGTAGGCAATTTTTGCTTCTCTCTCTCTCTCTCTCTCTCTCTCTCTCTCTCTCTCTCTTACACATTGTGGCTTGCAATACATACATTTAGAGGTTATCATGTATATCCTTTTGTCCACTTTCAATGCTCAGTTCTATGCTGCTATTATCATTTACAATAATTATTAGTACAAATTATTGCAAATGACAATACTAGGAAATGCAAATGCTTTGAGGGATGACTGTGCCTTATGCTTTCCAGCAAGAAGCAAGGTCATGGCAAGAAGAAAGACCAGACTAGAGGAGAGAGGGCAATAGAACATATAACCAGGGTCTTCAGGATGTTGGAAGGAGGGCCATTTAGTCTGGGGACCTTTGGAGCTTTTTCAGCAGAGAAATGATTTAATCTTACCAAAATTTAAGCAATGATTCTTTTGAAAACCTTCTTTATGGCTAGGGAGGGATGGTAGGAGTAGAGACAATAGATAAGACGCAATAATACAGATAAGTAGTGTTTTGCTATGTGTATATGTCATTGCTGAGCTATAAGAATAGATAAAAACATCATCCAATGTGTTGCCATGTGAGTGGATCTGGGGAGTATCATGCTGAGTGAAGTCAGAGAGAGAGAGAGACAGATGAGAGATGATCTCTCTCATATGAGGGCTACAAAGAAACATAATAAAGGAATAATAAAATGCCTAAAGCACCAGAGCCTAAAAACTGGTCTACTGAACTGAGCTTAGCTTGAGGGGGAGATGGTTTGCATGTGGGAGGTAAGAGTAGAGGAATTTCAAGGTGGGTTGTGGCACTTACACAATGAGAAAATGGTGGAGAAAGCCGGCACTCTGGTGGAAAGGGTGGGGTTCAAATGCTTCATCATGAAGTCCTAACATGAATGGCGACTAAAACAAAAAAAAATAGTTTTGTCTTTTGGGTCACACCAGGTAATGCTCACAGTGTGTGTGTGTGTGTGTGTGTGTGTGTGTGTGTATACACACACAGAAATTTAATAGGTTAAAGTGACTCTAATTTATTGTCTCACAGTTTTAGATGTTGGAAGACCAAAACAAGGTTTATTTTTATTTTCCCAGGTTAAAATAAAGATGGCAGCAGGTCTCCATTTCCTTTTAGAGATTCAAGGGGAAAAGTTGTTTCCTTTTTTTTTAGTTTCTAGATGTTTCAGCTTTCCTGGGAATATGTTCCATTTTTTTCATTTCAAAGGCAGAAATGCGTTATTTATATTCTCCCTTTCACTTTGACCTTTCTATTATACTCGTAAAAAAGTCTTAGGATTACATTGGGGCTACCCAATTACTCAGAACTGTATCATCATCTTAGGATTCTTTTTGATGGGAGACTCTCACACCGGTGGTACTCAGGGATCTATCATGGTGTCAGGTTAGGGGAACCATGTGGTCCTGGGGTTCAAGTCCTGGGTGCCTACTGTATATAAAGCATATGCTCAGTCCTATAAGCAATCTCTTGACACAGTTTCAGGATTCTTAATCACAGCTGCAGAGTATCTTTGTCATATCTCTGAGATATTCACAAAAAATGGGGATTGAGATGTGACTTCTTTGGTATGTGATTAAGTGATCTGCAATATATATTGTTTTAAAAAACACATAAAGGAAAGTGTGAAAGAATTTAAGAGTTCAATTTCACATCAAGCGTCATATAATTTTTTTTCTTACACACACACACACACACCAATGTCACACTCAGTTGTTCTGTGGTGAGGATGCTGGAAAGCTCATAGAGAATGGACAGATATAGGGAACAATAGTTCCTCCAGCTAACACAAGTTGGCATTCCACGAAGCAGCTTCTAAATAAATCTACCAGTATCTAACCCCTCAAAAGAGGAAAAAATGAATAATTTCAATTTGTACTTCACAGCTCATTTGAAGATATATTTCTGCTTCATTCAAACCCTGAATTGCCATACAACACTCATTTGCTAGTGATAAGGTTGTGATCTGTTGCATATTCAAATTTATTGCAATTATTAATGCACCATTAGTATACAAATATTAGTGTATATCTGCTGTATTTCTTCCTTGTAAGCAAAACAATCATTCCTGAACTTCTATGTAGAATTTAATATTACACTCCACCATAAGGGTACAGATCAGGAGTCAGAGAAAGAAAATAAAATCTTTAGCATCGGTTTTCAATTTTGCTTTTTGAGTCATTTTTTTCAAATAAACTCTTAAAGTGGTCACCAAGGTGCAATAGGTTTAAAATCTAGGTATCTGATGGACACAGGTGAGGTCTAGAAGTCGAGCTCACTCTTACCTCGTGTGTACGGGTTAAGGGATTAGTACTTCCCTGTGGGGTCCTAGGCTTTGAATTTTACAGTTTAACTAACTCTATTACCTCTTACCCTTAATCCTGTCTCCAAAGTCCAACTGACACTACTTCATCTCACAGACTTGTGCTCACAGATGGGCTCCACAGTACACCGAATCTCTGTTTTCTACTCAGTGTTCCACACGATCAGGTTTCAAAATCAAGTTTCATGTTAATTCTTTAAGTCTATGCTTATCTATGCCGAATACCCATGAAAACACAGTATTTATATGATCATCTCAATATATCTTGGAACGAAAGACAAGGAATTGTTAACATTTGCTAATGCTGTGGATTAATGTATTTTTACTCTTTAACTATTTAATGCATTCAATATAGAAACATTTCTTTAACAACTGAAAATAAAAAAAAGACACTATTAACACACTTTCTGCTGTTTTCATTCCTTGTCTTATTTCCATCTATCAAAGGGATTCTGTGTTTTTCTATTTTCTCTTTAAAAGACAACTCTTTAAATGTTAAGTGTAACCATTGAGTCGAGATTGAGATTTGATTTGGCTTCAGCTGACTTTAATGCTGTAAGTGGACTTAAATCTTTTGACTGAAGTGAAGTAGTCCACATAATTGCTGCTGATATGGAAATTAAAAAGTAAATTATCCAGGTATGGTCATACAAACTGAATTATAAAATGATTGAAAGGTTGGCTTGAGATATTGCAATGCAGCCAAAGTATCATTCATGTGGATCATATTGGGGTCTGGAATATGTAATCGCAAGTTGGTGGTTTGGCTACAAGAAAAGCTCACAAGAGATAAGAATACTCATCTCTCTTCCTTCCACAACCCAAGAAGCCAGTATCTATGAAGTTTTGGGTAAGGGCACAAGTAATATGAAGTGCACTGAGCCTAGATTTTTATTCCATGTGAACATTTCCAGATTAAGTAGAAATGCTGTAGTGATAAACACTGAAAAGCCAGAAACGATATTTTAGGTGACATTAGGTCAATCCCTAAATATTATGTCATGGACTATAAATAATGTGAACATGTATTAGGTAGGTTCTCCAAAAGAAATGAGCCAAAATAAATAGTGTGTATATGTGATAATGGGTGTTGACATGTCTAAAATTTGCAGAGCCAAACAATATGTTGGAGTATCAGGAGAAATTGTTTCAGTCTTGAGTTAAAAGGCAATAGAGAGGTAGATTTCCACCCTCCCCTTGCCTACCAAAACCTTAGGTTTTTATTATGAGACCTGTAAGTGTCTCATAGTAAGGCATACTTACATTATGAAGAGTAACCTGCTTTCTTCAGCATACTCATTTAAAAGTTAATTGAATATTAAAAATTAAGCACAGCAATATGTAGGCTGGTGTTTGACCAAATATCTGGCACAAGCACCTAGCCAAATTGACACTTAAGATTAAGTGATAGCAGAGTAACCATTCTAATGAGCTAATTTATTAATTTGAAATTATTTTCTGAGTCTTAAACTGTGTGAGTTACCCTCCCAATGAAGATACAGAACTAACTAAATCATAACTCTATTGGAAATCGCATCACAGCAAATCATTTAGATTGAGGTCATTAAATTAGACTCTGACTACTGATTAGGAGTTTTGGCTGAAGACTGAGGAAAAAAAATAAGCAATTATCTTGATTGCTTTGTTTTTTGTTTGTTTTTGTTTTGAGGCCACACCTGGCCAGTCTTGCTCAGTGCTTAATCCTGAATTTATACTCAAGGATAAACTAGTGATCATGCTTGGGAACTTTTCAGCAATGATGTCTTTAACTATTCCTACCTCATTGGTGTTGCATCCCTGATCCTTTGGGACTCTGATGATTCTTAGGTTGTTCCTTTTGAATTCATCCCCTAGCTCACTTGTCTGTGCTTGAGCTATTTTGAAAGGTCTTTTCCCATCTTCTGTTGTTGCCTGACTGCTTTCTGCAGTCATCGGCAAGCTCACTGATTCCGTCTTTAGCTATTGTCATTATACTATTGAGGGCAGCGATTGAGTTTTTTATTTTGTCGACCAAAGTTTTTATTAGTGACATTTCTGTTTGCAGTTTTCTTATTTCTGCCTTCATTTCTTCTGTATTTTTTGGCTGCCCATTCCACTGTTTCTTTCATAACCTCCTGCATTTTACTGGATATCTGTTCTACTGTTACTTAGCGCTCATTAAAGATCTTTACCAGTTCATCTCTGAATTCTTTTTCAGAGATTATGTATGTGGGTATTCCATGTTGAGGCTTCAGGGAGATTTTCTTCATCCACTCTTTGTGGTAGGTATCTGCATTTGTTTTCCCCTAGCTAATGCTGTGGGAGCTCAGTAGATGGTGGTCTCCTCTTTCCCCTTCAAGGTTATTACCTTCCTTTTCAGTGCTCCTATGTGACTTGTGTGGGGCCTCTAGCACTGATTCAGGGGATGTGTACTTTGGCTGGAACTTTGATTCCGGGATATGTTCTTTGGTTGGAACAGTTCAGTAAAAGAGGCCAAAATGTGGTCTCAATACTATATGCAGGGGGAGATTAGCTGGCAGCTGCACGAGTGGGTGCCACTAGGGAAGCCAAGCCCCGTAGGTCTACTGGCACTGGCGCAGGTCCTGAGGTCACAGTTCAAGTCTCATTGTTGGTTTCCAAATTTCTAAAAACATAGATGTCCCATCTCTCCTAGGCACTTATCTGGACACCTGGGGCTGCAGAGAGGTCTCTGTTTGCTGCTGCCTTGTGCCGCCCCGAAATCTTTTAATTTAAAGCTGATTTACTTCAAAACTTTACCTCAGAGGCAGTCGAGTCCTTGCTTCGCTCTGAGGAGGATGTGCACCCCTTAGTTCCTACTCGGCCTTCGCAGTGCAGGGATGGCCCACAAGCAGATTTACTACTCGGACAAGTACTTTGGCGAGCACTACCAGTACTGGCATGTCATGTTACCCAGAGAACTCTCCAAACAAATACCTAAAACTCATTTGATGTCTGAAGAGGAGTGTAGGAGATTTGGTGTCCAGCAGATTCTAGGCTGGGTTCATTATGGGATTCACGAACCAGAGCCACATATTCTCTTATTAGATGACCTCTTCCAAAAGATCAACAAAAATGGAAGTGTATCCAGAGTTGTCAATTAAATCTTTTTCAAGTTTAATGTTTAAGTGTATATAAGGTAGTATTCAGTGAATACTTGAAAAATGTACAAAGTGTTCATCGTACCTGTGCATGAACTGTATTCTTCACAGCAGCAGAGCTCAGTTAAACACAACTTAAGTAGGTTAAGATGTTTAAGACAAAATTTCTTCGAGTTAGTTTATCTCTTAATGTAAGTGCCTGTTTGACTTTACTTGTTACTTTTGTTAAAGTTTGTATGTTGCATTAAAAGAAACTTTACCTCAGAGAAAAAAAAATTCAAATTTCTCAGAATGACCTAAAAGTTTCAGAATATTTATGCTGCATGGTTTTCAATAGTATAATTTCCAGGGCAGGAGTGATAATACAGCAAGTAAAGCATTTGACCTGTGTGTGGTTGACCTGCTTTCCATCCCTCGCATCCCATATGGTCTTGACTTTATCAGGAGTAATTCCAGAGTGCAACACCTCTGTTGTTCAGAGTTGCTCAGAGCACCACTGGGTGTGGCCCAAAAAAAACAAAAAGAATACAATCTTCATTGTTATGATAAGTCACTACAGGTAAGGTATATATTCAAACAGACTATATATGTTGAAGCACAGTCTACTTTTTTGTGTATGTGTGTCAGAAAATATCATTTTGGTGTTTTCCTGCCTTTTTTTAATTGAACCAGAACATGATAAACAGTTACAAAGTCATTCATAATTGGGTTTCAGTCATACAATGTTCCAACAGTGTGCATTTTCCACCACTAATGTCTCCAGTTTTCCTGCTGTCATCCCCTCATGCCTTGCAGCCTACCTCTATGGCAGGTAGGTACTTCTCTCCCTCTCCTTTTCTCTCTCTCCTTTTATTTATTTATTTTTTCTCTCTCTCCTTTTTAATCATTATGCTTTGTAATACTGGTACTGTAAGGTTGTCATGTATATGTCGTGTATATGCCTACTTTCAGCACTCAGCTATCAGATCACTATCCAGAGTGATCATTTCCAACTATCATTGTCATATCTCTATTCTAATTGCCCTTCTGCTCATCACCCCCCTGGAACTTATTGCAAGCTTCCAACCATAAATCAGTTCTCCTGTTTTTACTGCCTCAGGTATTAGTCTCAGACATTTTTCCTAACACAACTGTTTTAACACAACTATGCAAAGAGAGTGCTTTACCTGCTGTTCTGTATCTATAGCCCTGAATATAACCTTTCCCAAAAGATTCAGCCTTTTGGGAAAATACAATCTATTTCTTTTAGCAAAAATTTGTGTTTGTGTTCTGGGCAGCCATGAAATATTCACATAGTGAGTATCTCACATTGCTTGTTCTATAAACAGCCAATGGCCAAATGATTGTCATTCCAATTGGTGTCTAATGTGTTTTTCTGTGAAGACACAGTGTGACCAAGGTTTAATTTGGATAATGGTCTGATACAAAAAATATTTGAGTGACAACTCTATGATGATTCACATTCTTTTCACTCTGCCTTCTTTGAGGAATATTAGTGGTAATGGTAATAAGACTGATCTACTTTCCAAAGAGAGGCTAATTTGTCACGAATGAAGGTTAGTTAAAGCAAGTAAGATTTGATAAGTTAAAGAACAGCTTTGAGTTCATACTACTTAGGTTTAAAATAGAACTTTTCTGTTTTATTTGGTTCTTTTGGTAATATCTGGTCGTGTTTGAGGAGTGGAGTCATCTTGCATACAGGATTGAGTTCATGAGTAATCTCTGAGTACCATTTGGTGTGGTCCAAAAACCAAAATGAAAAAGCCGAAAGATAATAAAATAGGACTTATGAGCTCCATGACCTTAGGTAAGTCACTTTACCTTGTGATTCAATTTGCTAGTTTATGACAATACAGCATGCACACCATTGAATTATTATAAGTAAATAAAATAACGCATGCTAGGATGCTAGCAGAATCTGGGCAAACAATCTATTAAATTATGTGCATGATAAGCATATTTATATTTGTACATATGTTAGTATGTATACATATAGGTTATATATATTATATGTATTCGTATAAGCTTATTAATAAGATGAAGTGTATGAGTACAGTAAAAGAAAATTTACTGTTTTCCACTGTTCCTTTAAAATTTATTTAATAGGGACTAGAGAGATAGTATCACTGTATCACTGTCTTCCCGTTCATCATCAATTTGCTCGAGTGGGCACCAGTAACATCTCCATATGACTTGTCTCATGCAAGTAGAGCCAAAGGGCACCTGCTTGCTCCAGGAACATAAAGAGCCTCAAAACCATTCCATCAGGTCATGGGAATGAGGTCTAAAATTGTTACTGGTATCTGGCATATCAAATACGACACGGGTAGCTTGCCAGGCTCTGCCGTGCAGGTAGCATACTCTTGTAGTCTTCTCAAAATCCAGCATTTATTGATGAACTGCGTGGCGCAAGCGGCCGCGCGAGCCGGGCTGTGATAGGTTGGTCTGCTGGGTGGAGTTCTGACGAGGGGGAAGTTCAGATGTGGAAAATGGAGGTCCTCATGGAGTGGGGGGGGGTTGTCTGGCTTGTTGTGAGGCTCTGCTGGGGTGGCGGACCAGGGCTAGAACCTGCCATCCCCTCCCGGGCGCCTCATGAGCAGCTAGGCACAGTGAAAGCCAGTAGCAGCTCTGCCCCCATGTCTGTCTCTGGATCAGCATACCTGGGCCGGATTAAAAAAAGACTGCAGCAGGGTGGATCTCGATGAGCCGGGCTATGATAGACTGGTCTGCTGAGTGGAGTTCTGATGAGGGGGAAGTCCAGATGTGGAAAATGGAGGTCCCTCATGGAGTGGGGGGTTGTCTGGCTTGTTGTGAGGCTCTGCTGGGGTGGCGGGCCAGGGATAGAACCTGCCATCCCTCCCGGGTGCCTCATGAGCAGCTGGGCACAGTGAGAGCCAGTAGCAGCTCTGCCCCATGTCTGTCTCAGAGAGATAGTATAACAGATATAACACTTGCCTTGTATGTGGCCAACCTAAGTTTGGTAACAGCACCCCATATGATCCCTCAAACAGACAGGAGTGATTCCTGAGTACAGAACCAGGACTAATCCTTATGCACGTGGCTCAAAAACAAAAACAAAAAATGGTTTACTTGCTCAATATTTCCCATTACAATCTCTGCCATTCTGTATAGAGGCTATTTAAAACTTGGGGCTTGTCTGTTTCTTGATTACACTGACTGGTACATAGGATTTACTTCTGGTTCTGTGCAGAGGGATCACTTTTGCTGGTGCTTGAGGGACTATACACAGTGCTGGGGATCAAACCTGGGCTGGTTGTGTGCAAGGAGAGTGCTTTATCTGCTATTCTATATCTATAGCCCCTTAAACAATTTCTTCTGTCACTTTAAGTTTCAAAGCAGCTTCAATTAAGAAATATTAAGTTATATATTACTTATTAAGTATATATTACTTATATATTAAGTATATCCAAGTGTATATCCCTGCTCTCCCAAAGCTATTAAAACTGCACTTGATCTAAGAACATTTTATTCTCCATCCTGCTGAGAGTGGTCCTATCATCTTCATCTAGAATGTCTTCTCTCAGAGTACTCTGTGACTTACAACATTTAGAGGCCCATCCACGGAGAAGAGAAGATCAGGAGAAAGGAGAGCTTAATGTTATGGTATAAACATCACTGGAACTCACTGTGCATGGGATACTTTATGTACAACTACTGGTGAAATCTTAAACCAATGTAAGAATGTATATTCTTGTACTGGAGATCAAGGCATGGCTCCTGAAGTTTTACTATTTTCCTCATTTGTACACATACATGCCCTTGGGAACCATAGCCTTGATTTTTTTTTTTTTTTTACTTTTTTTTGGGTCACAGCAAGCAATGCTCAGGGGTTATTCCTGGCTCTGAACTCAGGGAGTTACTCTGGCGGTGCTCGGAGGACCATATGGGATGCCGGGGATCAAACCCAGGCCAGTACAGGCCGACCCCTTGCAAGGCAAACGCCCTACTCAGCTGGGCTATCGCTCTGGCCCATAGCCTTCATTTTATAAAGATGGAAGAGCAGCTCCACTGCCCTACATAGAAATCATACTATCCAAGAAAAGTTAGTATGGCAATAACATTCATGATGAATGAAAGTCAAGAAAAGGAAGATAGTGATTTCAATAAGAACATGTAAGTAAATTAAAGATACAGAGGGCTGGAAAGAAAGCACAGCAGGTAAGGTGACTTCCTTGCATGCACCTGATTTGGGGTTAATTCTCTGCACCATATAGTCCCTAAATCCTGCCATGAGTGATCCCTGAGCACAGTGCCAGGAGCATTCCCTGAGCACAGCCATGTTGAATACAACCCCCAACACTCAAGTCACATTAAGGATATAGAGGTGTACAGTTTATTGTAAGCAACAAAGAATTAATAATAACAAAATTTAATTAAGATGTGAAAACATCTATATTCTGAATTAGTAGAACAAATTTTAAGTTATATAAACATATTTTATCATGTGATCACTTGATCACTTGACATCCCATTATTCATTGATTT
>JAJIBD010032049.1:0-21949 GCA_021461705.1 Cryptotis parvus | reverse complement strand
CTTCGTCAAGACCCTGAACCAACGGTTTGAGGCTCTTTGGTTTTTGAAGCAACCAGATGCAATTGGGCTACCCTGGCACGTGATAGGGTCAAATGGAAATGTTACTGGTGCCCGCTCTAGCAAATCGATGAATAATGACATGTCAAGTGATCATGGATCAAGTGATAGAAAATGGAAAAACAAATGGAATAAAACTTTGATCGTGGTGGTATATAGTTATAAAAATTCAGAAATATAAGCAAGAATAGATGGCACAACAATAAGGAACAAAAGGGCAAAAATTAGAAGATTAAAGATCAGAAATCATTGCCAGTACCAACACATAAGACAAGCTGGATACAGAAAGAATTATTCAAACTTCATCATAATCACAAACAAAAATCTGACCTTTGAGAGTTAGAAAAATACTTAAAGAAATTCAAAGACTCCCAAGGAAAACAATCGAATAGAAGAAAATTACATGAGAAACATAAAAAATTAAAAAAAAAATAATCAGACACAAAAGATAAACCTCCTATATTGGGCATCAGAGATGGTTCTAATGATAAAACATATGCCTTTTAAGTGCCAAACCCTGAGCTTTGTCCTCTGCACTGTATAGATCCAGGGAGCACTACCAGGCATGACTCTGAACTGCTGAGTACTGACAATTACGGCTCCCTTGAAAAAAATAAAACAATTAATCTAATAAATATATAATGATTTTAGTGTATATTTTTGGAACTCACTAATCAAAACTGAGTGATTATATAGTTGTTCTTATATGGAAGATCCATCTTTAAAATGAATATAGAAATTCATCAGATTTTTGAGACAAACATACACTGAAATTAAAAATCTAGTAAAAAATGTAGTTCAAAATATGCTATGTTAAAGAACGTATAATGACATTGCAGTAAACTCACTGGAATACTACTCGGTGTTAAGAGATAAAATCTTCAAATCTTGTTAGATGAAATTTGAGTTGTATATGCTAAGTTGGAAGTAAGTCATGTTAATGCTTTCCATTCTAGAGAAGTCCGTGTTTCACTATCACTATCTTCCCGTTAATCATCTATTTGCTAGAGCGGGCACCAGTAATAACTCCATATGTCCTGTCTCATGCTAGGAGAACCCAAAGGCATCCGCTTGCTCCAGGAAACATAAAGAGCCTCAAACCATTATATTTGGTCACAGGAATAAATGTTACTGGTATTTGGCATATCAAATACTACAACGCAGCTTGCCAGGCTTGCCGTGCAGGTGGCATACTGTTGTAGTCACCCCTAAATAAAGCATATATTGATAAACTGTGTGGAGCTTAGCCGCTAGCGGCCGCGAGACAGGCTGTGATAGTCTGGTCTGCTGGGTGGAGTTGTGTTGAGAGGGAAGTCCGATGAGGAAAATTGGCGGGCCCCAAGGAGTAGGGGGTCATCTGGCTTGTTGTGAGGTTCTGCTGGGGGTGGCAGGCCAGGGCTAGAACCTGCCATGTCTCCGGCACCTCATGAGCAGCTGGGCACAGGGAGGAGCAAGTAGGAGCTCTGCCCCATGTCTGAGAGTCTCGGTTCAGCATACCTGGGCCGACTGAAAAAAAAAAACTGCTGCAGGGTGGGTGTCAATGATCCGGGCTGATAGTCTGGTCTGCTGGGTGGAGTTGTGATGAGAGGGAAGTCCAGATGAGGAAAATTAAGGGGCCCCAAGGAGTGGAGGGTCATCTGGCTTGTTGTTGGGCTCTGCTTGGGTGGCAGGCCAGGGCTAGAACCCCACCATGCCTCCCGGGCAATTCATAAGCAGCTGGGCACAGGAAGAGCAAGGGAGCAGCTCTGCCCCATGTCTGAGAGCCCCTGGTTCAGCATACCTGGGCCGGATTGAAAAAAAAATGCTGCAGGGTGGGTGTTGATGATCCGGGCTATGATAGTCTGGTCTGCTGTGGAGTTGTGATGAGGGGAAGTCCGATGAGGAAAAATGGCAGGCCTCAAGGGGAGTATTGGGGGTCATCTGACTTGTTGTGAGGCTCTGCTGGGGTGGCAGTCCAGGGCTAGAACCCAACCATGCCTCCGCGGCTCAGTAGCGGCTGGGCACAGGGAGAGCAAGTAGCAGCTCTGCCCCATGTCTGAGAGTCTCTGTGTTTAATATTGAATATTTCTCTGTCTAGTCTCACAAATCTCTAATTAAATATCTTTCAATAAAAACTATTTTGTTTCATTCAACGAAAGATATGAACAACAAGCTGGTTTGACTCAGATGTGGAATATAAATGAACAATGAAAATGGCAAAATGAGAAATAAAAAATTCTTAAACTGTATAAGAAGTATGTTGGTTATCAAAGGGAAATGAAAAAATAGAAAAGGTGAAGGGAGAGAACAGAATAGAGGGGTCATTTTGATAGAGTAGAGTGATTCTGGTGGTTGATGTTAGGAATGTTATGCACAGAGGTGTGAAGCTATACTCCAAAAATATTAAGAAAAAAATTTTAACAAACATATTAATAAAATTTGATTAAAAAAGTTTTACGACATACCATAAAGCATTAAAAATAATATAATTTGCAGAACAGCATGCCTACATGACCTTTCAAATTACTACATCCCAAAGAATTGATGTATATGTATATCACAAGGGCATTCTGGTTAACTGATCACACTGTGTTTATTCCTGAGCTGATACCGCTTTGACCTAGAATTCAATTCAACAGAAGTCTACATTAGCATTTACATCACACATAAAAAAGAATAGCATTTTCCACTATACGAGTTCCCCTAGCTACTGCAAGAATGTACCGCAAACCAATTGCCTTGTAGCAACAGAAATTGTTTCATATGTCTGAAGACTAAAGTCTAAGATCAATGCAGCAATAAAGTCTATTGAACAAAATCTACTCTATTCTCTCTTCTCGCTTCTGGTGGTTTGTGGCATTCTCTTCCATTTCTACCTTATAAACAGATTTTCTCTGTTCTTTCATTGTCTTATTTCTGTATCACTTTCCTTCACACAGAACTCTTTGTAGATTCCAATCATTGATTTCACTTGATCACTTGTATCCCATTATTCATCGATTTGCTCGAGCAGGTGCCAGTAATATTTCCATTTGACCCTATCACGTACAGTGTAGCCTAATGTCATATGTTTCGGGATATTAGGAGCTCAAACTTCGTTTAGGGTTCTGATAAGGAAGTCTGACCATCTTGCAGGTGGGCGGCCACGAGATCTTTTGGCGCCACGTGGGATCCAATCGGTAATGGCTCTAGTCCAACAGTTGTCTCCAGATCGCATTATATGACCAGCCTATCTGATTTTCGATGTTCTGGGAGATGAGACAGAGTCCTTGATTTTAGAATAGTGACGGAGGTTGGAACTCCAGATTCCCTCTCTCACTTGAGTGAGGCATGATATTCCTGGCATGGCTCTTTTGATTCCTCTTTGGGAGACCTGAATGGTATTTTCATTCCGCTTTCATAATGCCCAGGTCTCAGGCTTATGTCAAAGCAGGGAGAACGGTAGAGTCAAAGAGGTGTGCCTGTAGCCAGAGGTTCTTTGTTCTTTTGACTAATGTTTCAATGTTTTTGAAGGCAGTCCATGCTGCTCATTCTCCTCCCGCGCAACTCAGGTTTCATGTCGTTCATAATGTTGACTTCTCGACCTAGGTACATAGCTGTTGCATTCAGAGATGTTTGATCCATTGAAAGTGAATGGGGCCTCTGGAACTAGTTCATTTCTCCTAAACATAGTTTTGTTGAGATTCAGCTGTAGACCTATCCTTCCACATTCTGGGACAAAGTCTGCCAGCATTTGATTTTAGGGATCATTTTTGTCTAATGTGACCTTGTTTTAACCAAGCACGCTCCAAAGAACATACTTCCAAATAAGATTGCATTCTGAACTTCTAGAGAGTAGGCCCTTAAGCATATAATTTTTAAGGTAACACATTCATCTCATAGGGTAAACTATCTCCCATTGACTTATCACTCAAACTGTATTCCATGTTGAATGTAGTATGAGTTAAGTTTCTGTCATCTTAGACTAAATTACTAGTTGATATGTTTATTTTAACTTAGCCATCACTTGTATCACTTGTCTTCTGGTTGGTCATAGATTTGCTTGAGGGGGACACACAGTAATGTCTCCATTCATTGGGAATGAGGTCCATTATTGTTACTGTTTTTGGCATATCGAATACACCATGAGCAATTAAAAGCATAAAAATATTTATAAAATCAGACATAATTTGAAATTAATTGAATCCAAATGAAGCATCTTCAAACCTCCTTGATTCAGGTTAGTTGTCATGGTCCCATTTAACAATCTTGGGATGAGGGAGACTTTCATGAGTTACTTTGTAAGCAAATTTGTCTTCAGGGTGGGAGGAAGCTAGCCTGGATCAGAACATTGGAAGACCAATCCTTGATGAAGGACAGATCTGATTGTTCTGACTTCATCTTCTCTCCATTTTTCAGCAATTCAATTTCAATGAGGGGGTAGGTGAAATCCATACATATAACACATAGTAATTCATATAATTTGGCTTTCCATTCTCAGGTGGGTTGCAAGAATAATGGAATCTTCGGAGCCCGGAGGATGGAGTTTAGGGCAGATAGAGAGAGGAGTACCAACAGAGAGGATAGTCAAAGGCGAGGACATCGCAACTCCTCTCTAGTTCATAAATAATATATTTGTGTCATACAGGCACATTTTGAGTGACATAAAATAAAAACATATTTTATAATTACCATAGAATTTACTATAAAATGTTACTTAAAATTGTTTCTCTACCACTTTAGTAAGATTGGTAGTGACAATTTTAGTATTACTTTGTTTAGTAGAGGCAAAGCTATCACCACGTAAATAAACCATTAAAGTAAAATAAGTTAAAATGTATATATTTGCATTTGTTTTTATGCAGAATATACTCACTAGAGTATATTCTGGTGAAATCCACTATTTTGTCACATCTAGAGGCATGAATGTAATTCTCTAAATTAAATGAGATAAATTTTATGTCAGTATCTAAGATTTATTTGTTACATTGTATATCATCTATATTTCACAAATAAACAAGCTCACTAATAAGCACTCAGTGCTGTCTCTTCCAGAAATGTTCACTCTGAGATCTTGAATCCATTATTTATGATAAATAAATTTACTAAGATAATAATTCATTTCTGGATTCATAAAGATATTTGATAATTTGTCCTTCAGAGAACCATAATGAGCAATGAAGAATATATCTAATACAAACATCTTAATGTCTTTAATATATACTGAAATTATTAATAGATAACATCAAGACAAGTGTTGGCTGTACCAGTAATAAAATTATAATATTATGGTTATTTCATTCATAAGTGAGAGACATATATACAACCAAGTAAGAATATGATTGTGTAACCTCTAAAATTTGGTGTCCATCTTAAAAGTGGCTAAATGCCCTACAGAAATCAGTTCAAGGTTCATCTATTTACTCAGTTTATTGCCTGAGGGAGTGTGTAAGAGAAAATTTATTTGAGAAGAAAATTAGATAATCACTGGGGGGAGTTGATTGAATGCTGACAAAGTGTCAGCGAAGTTACTTCTCTTATTTATGGTTTTAATCATACAAAGTTGGTGAGAGCTGGGAAATGAGCACATACTTTAACCAATATGCCAAGTTTCAAGAGTCTTTAATGTTAAACTTTGGATAGAAAAGGTTGCTGAAGTTTATCCATTCATTCATTCATTCATTCATTCATTCACTCATTCATTTATCTGCCATCCAATAAATAACTATGAACATTAATTTTACACAATAATTTGGAACACTGATTGCCTAACAGCAGATTTATTCTGAAGGACATCAAGCAAAGCTTTACAGAGAGAATTATAGCTACCCTATGTCATAAGGGAAGATTAGGAATTAGCTGGTAATGGCCGAATTAGTATAGTGAGAACAGGATGGATGAGATAGGAAAACATCTACTACAAGCTAAGGTCAATTAGGATAGAGAGAACAGGATGGATGAGATAGAGAAAACATCTACTACAAGCAGAGAAATTTGTAGGTATAAAGGTATGATGCAAGCAAAATTTTGACTGACTGCATTGAAAATAGTGTTGATCATGATACAAATAGGAAAAACAGCATTTCAGTCATATTCACTACCATTATCACTATCTTCCCGTTCATCATCAATTTGCTCTGCCGGACTCTGGTAACATCTCTATATGTCCTGTCTCATGATAAGCCAAGGGTATCTGCTCTCTCCAGTAACATCAAGAGACTCAAAACCATTATATTAGGTCATGGGAATGACCTACCTAATTGTTACTGGTATTTGGCATAGAAAATATGACATGGCAAATTGTCAGGCACATTATAATTAAAATATGGAGTGGATTTAGGTGCTTGAGAGATAACAGTGGATTAGGCACATTTGACTCTCATGTGGCAACCCGGCTTCCATATGTTTTCCTGAGCACCACCAAGAGTGATTCCTGAGTGAGGAGCCAAGGAGTTAACCCTGAGGGATTTTTGGGTATGACCCTAACACCCTCCAAAAAAGAAGTGGGGTTTAATTCGGACGATTTACTTGTGAAGAGTATAAGTAGATAAACATTTACAAAGCTCTTTTTCATGTGCAGAGTAGAAAATAGATTGAATGGAAAAAATAATTAGTAGAAAGAAAATACAAGTTTGATGTTAAAAATTACATCAGGGATGTTCTACTTCTGATCCACTAGTATCTGAATGACAGGGAGAGAAAGTTATAAAATTCATATTTCAAGTTAGTTTGTCCACATGATATAGAGAGAAAAAATAGAGTTGAGTTAAAATACCAGTTTTGCTATTTTGAGAGGTAAAATTCCAATGACTCCATAATGATAAATTAGTACTGACCAATAAGCTATAGCCTATAAATTTATGGTTCAAAGGGTCTTTCTGCTAATCTATAGTCCTTTGTCTTGTCAGTTTAGGCTTCTATTCACGATCAATGATCTTCCGGTTGATCATCTATTTGCTAAGAGCGGGCACCAGTATTATCTCCATATGTCCTGTCTCATGCCAGTAGAGCCAGGGGCACGGTTTTGCTACAGGAACATAAAGAGCCTCAAACCATTATATTAGGTCATGGGAATGACCTAACATAATTGTTACTGGAATTTGGCATATCATATATAACACGAGAAGCTCGCCAGGCTTGGCGAGCGGGAGGCAATCTCTTTTAAATACCTCCAAATAAAGCAATTATTGATGAACCACGCGGTCAAGAAGCCGCAGAGCCAGGCTGTGATGGGCTGGTCTGCTGGGTGGAGTTCTGACGAGAGGGGGAAGTCCAAGAAGTGGAAAAATGGTGGCCAACGGAGTGAGGAGGGTGGTTGCTGGCTTATTTGTGAGGCTCTGCCGAGGTTGTGGGCCAGGGCTAGAACCCACCATGCCTCCCGACTGCCTCACGAATGGCTGTGCACAGGGAGAGCTGTGAACAGCTCCGCCCCCCATGTGTGAGAGTCTCTGACCGGCATACCTAATGGATTGAGAAATCAAAACTTGGATGGTCATCAACCATACACTTTTTATCTCATACGTTTGGAACCTGTGTCGGGGCGCTCCGCCAGGGTCCCCAACAGTGCCGGGAAGCGAAGTTCCCTTCAACTCCGCCGGCGAGGAACGGATGAAAACTCAGGAATCCGATGTAGTTTTAAAAGGCTTACTTATCACAGGTTCAGGGCATACAAATCAGCAAAAGGAAAAGCCTTGATGCTTAGGATTCCAGGGGCAGAGAACCCTAGCCACGTGTAGGCCAAGATGGCGACCACTACGGGTAAAAAGCTTCCAAGGGGAATGAACGCTCACAAGGAGAGATCCACAAAGAAGAAGCAAGCGGAGAGCGGGAACCGACTAGTTTATATCCCTGTAACTAGACCTACCTCCCACTGTTATGGAAAGCAGGGAGGGTCCAATGCCCTTAGGTAATCCCCCTCCCTGCACCTCACCTAGGCTACTTTACTATGCTAATGTTTTGAGCGAAATCTGCTTGGGAATGCCTTTGTAGTGTAGAGAAGGGGGTTTCTGAGATGGCATGTCTCTTTACCAAAGACCAACACCAATGCCAGTTAAATATTTCTAAGCCTTCACAAGTCTCCCCTCTACTTCATTGTAGTTTTATATTTTAGTTGCCTTTGAGGTATATCGGGGCCATGCTTGTTTGCTGCTGGAAGCAAACAGCATTTCTCTGGTCTAATTACTTAGGTGTCCTATGTGGCCAGGCTAATATGCTGGTAAGATCTAGCTAGTCCCACGATGATTGTGGTAGCATGGGAGAATATTTGTACCAGCTAGTACAGCATACATGGTCGAATAAACTGCCATTTAGACTGACCCCCCTTATCTACGGAGTGATTTGTGGAGGCAATCCAGAGCAGATGCAGCGGCCCTTAGGAGTCCTGCAACAAACCTGGGTACTTTAAAATGAAGATAGTAGTAGATTCAGTGTCTAGTGAGACGCCTTTCTGTTTATCAAAGGGAACTTATAGCGGTAAAGTCACTTCTCTGCCACTTGTATAAAGGGGGCTCTATAATAACATCCCAAGAGACCATTTTCTGCTAATATTATCACCCTCGAGACCTAGAATTTCAAGTATGAACATATAGGAGGACACAATAATTCAGAACAAGAATCTCTGTTTTTAAAGTTTCTATATTTTAAAAAATACATTGACAATGTTGACATTTGATAGTCTGAATACAACTATGTTGCCACTATGAAACTATTCCCCTTTTGCTTTTAGTGTACCATACCATTTACTCCTATATTTTCTTCAGTTTTTCTTATCAAAGAGAGTACCAGACATTCTTAATATAAAAAAGGCAACATTAGGGGCCGGAGAGATAGCCAAGCGGGGGTAGGGCATTTGCTTTGCACGCTGCCGGCCTGAGCGGCCCAGGTTAGATCTCTGGCATCCCATACGGTCTCCCGGCACTGCCAGGAGTAATTCCCTGAGCAAAAGATCCAGGGAGCAACCTAGAGCATTGCCGGTGTGACCCAAAAAAGAAAAAAAAAGGCAACATTATATTCAGAATTATAAAATTATTCATTGTTTGTTCATTTATTTCCTATAGAAATGTTATAATAGTGCGTTATGTGAATAACAGTTTTAGAACTTTCTTACACTTCCAAATTTGCCAAAGTTACAAATTTTAGTAAACCCTTACTCCCACATGCTACTCTATACAACCATTGATATGTTGCTAAGTCAGGATTTGTTTTTAATGAATATGTGATATAAATGCAAATATTCATTATGCAATCTTTGAGTCTTTACTTTTTTTTTTTTTTTTTACGCTTTTTGGGTCACTCCTGCAACGCTCAGGGAGCCAATTACTCCTGGCTCTTCACTCAGAATTATTCGCAGCGGTGCTCAGAGAGCACATGGGATGCCGGGATCGAACACTGGTCGACCTTGTTGCAAGGCAAACGCCTACCCGCTGTGCTATCGCTCCAGCCCCCTAAGTCTGACTTTTTAACTTAGCATAATCTGCTTGAATTAATCATTTTGTGACATGTCTGTAGCTAGATTTTTTTTATTACTGAATATAATTGCAATGTGTGGATTTACCACATTTTTTTTACTTAAAATTTGACAGTTTGGGACTACTATAAAAAACACTACAATGAAATTTTGCATGTATGTCTTTATGTGAATATATCTTATCTCCTATGATTCTAGAAATATATTATTAGATGTGACTTAGAAGTCTTCTTCTTATTTTTCAAAAATGGCCATACCAGTTTTTATTCCTGTAAAAATGTATAAGATTACTAATTTTCTATATTCTTATCAGTATTTACTCAGTATATTTATCAATAAATTAATAGAAATATTTCAGTTTTAACTTGTAATAATCACTACTAATATGGACAAAATTTAAATGTGTTCACTAGGTATTTATATTATTAAAAATTTTCCAGTAAATAATTTTTACTTGGTTTTGAAATAATACTTGTCTTAAACCAATAATTATTTTTTACTATTTCTTAGAATGCCTATATCTTATCAAATATAAAATTTAAATTTAAAAATAGATAATAGATTTATTCAGTTCTAGTTTTTATAAGTTTATGACTTTCACTTTGATCCTTGTTTACTTCCATATTAATCTTTATTTAAGAGCTATATTTACTCATTTATTATCTGCATGAAGATACAATTGTCCCGGACCTTTTAGAAAAATATATTCTTTTCCTACAGAAATTCTTGAGACATGTCACATTTTGTATTATTAATATAGCAGTTTAATTATACACTGTGCTCCAAAATGGAGCTCCAGCCAGGAATGTACATTTTTCAAGCAAAGATGTTCTTAGGCTAGTAAAGACATTAGCCTTCCCTGATGACTTGCCATCAAAACTGTCACTTGTTACAACAATACTCCAGGTGTGAATTTCCTTCCCAATCCCAAATGACTGAGCATCTTTTTTGACTTTTGTCATGAGCCCTTGCTTTCTTCACCTCAGGCTGGTCCTGGGTGACTCTGCTGCTGACTGAGCTATATGTCAAAGGGAACTGAGGAGGAATAGAAAACAAGAATGTCACAGATTATCAAAGCTTTTAACTAAAAGTTCAGGAATTTTCAAGAGTAAATATTTCTGCTACAACTGCTAAGCTTTTGTTTGATGTCAGAATGCTATCATAGTTATTTTGTGAATGTTGTTTATTTGTATGTTTTGTCAGAGATTTGTTGACCTCTGAGACATGGTGGAAAATTCTTCACTAGCTCTTCTGGATCATAGTTAAAAGACCTTGAATAATTCAGAGTAACTGAGTTAAAGGCCTGCACTATGCTCAAGGTTGCTTGACTAGTACACAGTCAAAAGACAATGTGTACAAGACTGCTCAAAGGACAAAGTCACCTTTTTTGACTATGGTAGCCTGGAAAAGAAATATCAAATCTACTTTTGATGAATTTTGTTTTGAAAATAAATCATATGCAGTAACCTACAGTTATACAACTTAGTGATAGTACAATTACTATATCTGTGTTAATTTATAGATGAACTAGATAACAGTTAACTTGGACAAGTATGTAATTGCTATTTTCTGAAATACGCTTGCTAAATATACGCCAATTTGATACTGGGCAATACCTGAAAGAAACCACCACTTAATATCTTCATATGTCCACTTGGACACAATGGTGAATGGAATAATTTTCTTAATATCCCTTTCTTCTCTTTAATTATTTGTATATAGGAAAGCCACAGACTTTTTTTTGTGGATTTTATATCCTGCCACTCTACTATATGTATTTATTGACCTGGTCAAGTGACTATTGGTTTATTCCTATCAGTGAGAATAAACAGCTATGTATGTATGTATGTATGTATGTATGTATGTATGTATGTAAGTAGGAAATTTCACTTTTGGTTTTACATCCATTACTGCTCAATAAGTCATTCTTTGATTCTGCAGTCAGAATTCCTTCCAGTGCGCAGTGGACCAAATGGTATACCAGGGGGACCATTTTTGGAATCCACATATAGAATAGTTTAAAACATTAAATTAAACTTATTATTTGCTATAAACTTTTTAAACTTTTTTGAAATATGTATTAGTTTACAAAATAGTAAGCAAGTATTGGGACAAAGAAACAAAGAATAAAATATATAGAAGACTTGAATATGGTCAAACCTGTACATCAGGGCTAAGTAAGGTTGAATGTTGAAATTCCTAATGACCTTGTAAAACACCTTCCTAGAAAATGTGTGATCAAACATTTTTATTCAGGGAGATCTATTTCTCTTGAGGGATTTTGGTGTTATTTATAATCACTTCAATGAGCACACAGTTCAGTCAGGCTGATATTAATTGCGAAGCATGGAATACTTACCTAAGGAAGCCTCCTAATGTAGCAATTTTCACATCACCCTTAAAGTTAGTTGTTAAAAGGCTGATTGCTTATGTCGTGAAAATAAATGCAGTCATTCTATATCTGCCTTTATCCTTCTGGCTAATTTCACTCACCATGATCTCCATGTCCATCCATTTATAGGGAAATTTTATAACTTCATTTTTTCCCTAAACAGCTGCATAGTATTCCATTGTGTAGATGTACCACAGTTTCTTTATCCAGTCATCATTTCTCAGGTACTATGGTTGTTTCCATATTCTGCCTATTGTGAATAGTGCTGCTATGAACAAAAAGTGAGGATGCTGTTACCACTGTGTGTTTTGGCCTCCTAGGGAATATTCCCAGGACAGTATGACTGGGACAAATGGAGCTCAATTTCTAGTCTTTGGAGAAATGTCCATATAGTTCTCCAAAAAGGGTGTACCAGACGAAATTTCCACCAACAAAAGATGAGAGTCCCGTTTCCCCCTCATTCACGCCAGCACTTGTTATTCTTGCTCTTTTGGATATGTGCCAATCTCTGTGGTGTGAGATGATATCTCATTGTTGTTTTGATTTGCATCTCTCTCTGATGACTAATGATGATGAGCATTTTTTTATGTCTTTGTCATTCGAATTTCTTCCCTTGTTGAAGTTCCTGTTCATTTCTTCTCCCCATTTTTGATGGGGTTGGCTGTTTTTCTCTTGTAAAGTTCCCAGTGCCTGATATATCCTGAATATTAACCCCTTTTCAGATAGGTATTGGATGAGATATTCCTTTCCCATTCTGTGAACAGTCTTTTGTATCTTCGACACTGTTTCTTTTGGAGGTGAGAAGCTTTTAGTTTCATGTACTTCCATATGCTTAACTTTTCTTCTAGTTGTTTTGTTCGTGGTGTTTCATCTTTGAAGATGTACTTAGCTTCAATGTCGTGGAGGATTTTTCCTATATTTTCTTCAATGTACTTTATGTATTCAGGTCTGATATTGAGGTCTTTAATGCATTTTGATATAATTTTTGTGCATGTTGTTAGACAGAGGGTCCAGATTCATTTTTAAATGTAGCTTCCCAGTTTTCCCAGCACCACTTGTTGAAGAGACTTTCCCTGCTCCATTTTGCACTCTTTTGCTCCTTTATCGAAGATTGTTCATGTATTTGAGGGCTGGTTTTCAGGATACTCAACTCTATTCCATAGGACCACAAGTCTGTTTTTTAGTCCATTGCCATGCTGTTTTTTAATTACTAATGCTTTGTAGGAGAGTTTGAAGTTGGGAAAGGTGTTGGATCTTGTCAAATGCTTTCTCTGCATCTATTGATATGATCATGATATTTGTTTTTTCTCTTATTAGTATGATGTATTATGTTGATTGACTTGTGAATGTTGAACCATCCTTGCATTCCTGGGATGAATTCTACTTGGTCATGTTATAATCTTCTTGATGAGTCTTTGGATTCTGTTTGCTAGTATTTTGTTGAAGATCTTAGCATCTGTGTTAATCAGGGGAGATTGGTCTGTAGTTTTCTTCTTTGTGTTGTCTCTCTCTGCTTTGGGTATCAGGGTGGCATGTGCCTCGTAGAAGCTGTTTGGGAGTGTTTCTGTTTCTTCTATTTCCTGCACGAGCTTGAAAAGGACTGGCAGTAGGTCCTCCTTAAGGTTTGGTAGAATTCACTAGTGGGAAACCATCTGGACCTGGGATTTTGTGTTTGGATAGACTTCTAATTTCTGTTTCATTTCCTCGGTGGTGTTAGGGGCTCATTCAGGTGTTGCAGGTATTCTTGTTTCAGCCCTGGGATGTTTAGGACTTTAGAATTTGGTCCATTTCTTCCCAACAAGTTCTGATAGTTTGTGTTCATTTTCATTTGTTTCAGGAATCTTTAGATTTCATATTTTATTTCTTCTACGACCCACTGGTTAGTTCAGCAGTGAAGGCTGTTCAGTTTCCAGGTGTTTGGTTTGACTCCCTTGTGTCTGTGTGTGGTTAACTTTGTAAGTCAAGGTCTGAAAAGACAATTGATATAATTTCCTTTTTATTTTATTGAGGTATGCTTTGTTAGCTCACCAGGTGGTCTATATTCCATGATGAGCTGGGAGAAAAAATGTGTATTCAGTGTTTTTAGGATGAAAAGTCCTATATATATCAACCAAGTTCTCTCTTATATTTCTTCCCCTTTGGGTCCAGTATTTCCTTGGTGGGAGTTTCAGTCTTGTTGATCTATCATGAGTTGATAAAAGCAGTATTAAAGTTATCTCCAACTACTATTGTTTTACTGTCATGTCTTCTTTGAAGTGTATTAGTTATTTTGTAGTATTTTGCTGGCACGGGCTGGAGCAATATCCAGGCCCGGGAAGAAGTTTTGCCTTGTACTGCTGACCCGGTTCGATCCCTAGCATTCCATATGGTCCCCTGAGGCACTGCCATGAGGTAATTCTGAGGCAGAGTTAGGAGTAACCCGTGAATTGCTGGATGTGACCCAAATTGCAAAGAAAAAAATTTGCTCGCCCTCATTGGGTGCATATATGTTTAGGAGTGTAATTTCTTCCTTGTGTACATATCCTTTAATTATTAAGAAATGGCTTCCACTGTCCCTTCTAACCTTTTTTTAGCCTGAAGTCTATGTTGTCAGATACTAGTATGGCCATACCCGGCCTTTTTTAGAGGAGTTGTTTTGCATGGAGAAATTGTCTTCCAGCCCTTTGATTTTGAGTTGTATTTGCTCTGATTATTCAGGTGTGTTTCTTGTGGATAGCAGAATGTTGGAAAATCAATTTTTAATCCGTTTTAATCCATTTTGCTTGCACTCTGTGTCTCTTAATTGGTGCAATTAAGCCATTGATGTTGAGAAAGATTACTGTCATAGGATTTTGTGCCATCTTTTTTGAATAAGTTTGTTGCTCTGTGTCAGGGTTTTCTACTTGTCCCTCTGGGACTCTAATGACATCCTTATGTTTTTCCTTTTGGCTTCATCTTGATTATGTCTTGTTGTCTGTTTGTTTACTGTATCTTTTTTTTTCCATACTGCTGGCTTGCCTAGAACGTTTCTGCACCTCATCTTGGAGCTCACTGATTCTGTCTTCAGCGGTATGAGCTCTGCTGTGTGAGGCTCCTTCCGGTGATTTTTTTTCATTTCCCTATTCTCACTTTTAATGTCTTTATTATTTCTGCTTGCATTCTTTCATCCATTTTCCTCACTTCTGCTTTCATGTCCTCTTGCATTTTATTGATCATTGTGTTCCATGCTAGCTTGAGCTCCTTATGCATCCTTAACAGTTCCCTTTGGAAATTGCTTATTGGAGAGGGTCATATAGATCATCATTATTATTCCTTGACTCATCTTGGCCGGTGTCTTCCCACTCATGGAGATTGATGGAATTTTGCATTGCTTTACCATTAGGAGCCATTACAGGTTACAGCTTGAGTGTATTTGTGTGGCTGGGCAGCACAGTGGGAGGTGTCAACAGTTGTTCACGAGTTTTGTGGGATGTGGGGATATTTTGGCAGGATGTGGGGAATATTGTGGCTAATGTACCTTAAGAAATTCTCTCACAGGATATCCCAAAACTGATTATTTCTCATGGACATGCTAGCATTCATGCTTCTGGTTTTGAGTTTGGGTTATGACACACCTGCAGTAGCGACCTGAGATCAGGAGATTGGTGCAGGGATGTGCCTGGTCCAGGGGATGGTGGGGCTTGGGCAGCACTCCAGGCCACTAGCCCTTTCCTCCTCTGCTTTTGTCCGGTGTTTGGCAGGATGTGGGGCGAAGGGAATTCCAAATGCACCTGGACTAGAGCCGCTGAGATCAGGGAGTTTGGTGCAGGGAAATGTCACACACATTAGATTTGAGCATATTGAAATATATTTATTAAAAAGGGCTGTCGGGACAGTAGATTAGTAAATCTCTCTTTAGGACTGAACTTCATAGGAATTTGCACGAAATCTCTACTCCAATGAATCCAGGGACTTTTCCCCAAAGTTCTAGTGGAAATTATGGATTTAGTTCTAGGATTTACAGATGTCTGGATAAAAGCAATACCTTCTAACAAAAAGAATGCTAGTTTCAAAATGAATTCAAGGTAATTTAATGATTATCTCTCGCACTAGCTGAATGGTAAAGAGCAGCTAGACTGTTGTGTAGTTTTAGGACTGCTTACCATAAATAGTTGTGTGTTGTTGGATTGAATGAAGGTAAATCCTCATTTGTTCCTTTAATTTGAGCAAGATTATCTTCAATGAATCATGTTGAATCATAATATTATTTTGGGATTAAATTGAATAGATAGTTTGTAATTCATTGCTTTCCTCCATTGTGAGTAGAAGAGAAAATTTACGATTTCGTGAGAGGGATCCCCTAATCGAAGACAAGAAACGCGTGAAACCATGAGGGCTAAGATTATCTATATAGACAAAAAATATATTTCAGATTTCTACACAGATTTTATATAGAGCCTGATATTAACATGAATAAGCAGCAAAATTAGCACACTTATTTTCATAAATTAGAGTTATTGGCTGGCACTGTAATATTCTAGTCCATATTTTAAGATACTGTAAGTTTTTTTATTGTTATTTGTCAAAGAATAACAGCAATGAAAATTGCTGTTATTTTGACAAAACCTTGTGTTTGTTTAGTTTGGGGGGCTACACCAACTGTAGTCATTGCTTATTCCTGGATTTCTGCTCCAGGCTCACTATTGGCATGTCTCTGGGTGTTTGTAAAAAGATAAAGTTATAAGCACTATCTCTCAGATTTCAATCCTTCCTTCCTTCCTTCCTTCACCTTCCTTCCTTCCTTCCTTCCCTGCTTCCTTCCTTCTTTCCTTCCTTCCTTCCTTCCTTCCTTCCTTCCTTCCTTCCTTCCTTCCTTCCCTTCCTTCCTTCCTTCCTTCCTTCCTTCCTTCCTTCTTCCCTTCCTTCCTTCCTTCTTCCTTCCTTCCTTCCTTCTTCCTTCCTTTCCTTCCTTCCTTCCTTCCTTCTTCCCTTCCTTCCTTCCTTCCTTCCCTTCCTTCCTTCCTTCCTTCCTTCCTTCCCTTCCTTCCTTCTTCCTTTTCCTTTCATGTACCTCCAAAATTTCAGCACTTTATAAAAACATGTTTAATATGAAAAAGGAGTTCTGCTTCAATATGTAGGTCCCTAGGGCAATTGCACACACTGGAAGCCTTGACTTACATATTCTATTTGTGACTAGCATTGCATATTTGTTTAATAAATTCGCATTGGCACAATTCAATTCAAACCTTTGCACAACATATGTGTATGTACTTTATAAGTAATTTGTTTTTACTCATCTGTTTAACTTTACAGGATCAAATTCAATGATCATATTGCCCGTCAAATGCAAGGAATTTTGATATTCTAGACAGCTGTAATTTACTTAAATATTGTTAATGTACTAAATTTTTCATGTTATCTTAAATATCTTTGCTAGTACATAATTTAATCAGAATAAATTTCCAGTAATGTATTTAAAAGCCATAGAGTATGTTTTAAGTATCACAAGAAAAACATTAAAAATATACTGAATTACTGTTCTAAAAACATTACTTGAAAATGCTTTTTATTTGTTATGAAAGATTCTTTCACCTAATTGAGTTTAGGTATATGATTATACATATATATCTTATATATAATATATATCTTATTTCTCTCAGCAGCCATCTATTCTATGTATAATTGTCTGTCTGTCTATCTATCTACCTATCTATCTATCTTCAGTCTATCTATCTATCTGCATGTCTGTCTGTCTATCTATCTACCTATCTATCTATCTTTAGTCTATCTATCTATCTGTCTGTCTGTCTGTCTATCTATCATCTATCATCTATCTACATTTTGGGGTCATAACCGGCAAAGCTATGTGCTCAAGGTCACAACTTGTAGGGTTCAGTGGCCATATGGGATGCCTATGATCAAACCTGTGTGGATTACAGCAAGACAAATGACGCTATTCACTCATTATTACTTCAGCCCCTTAAGATATTATATAGAAGGAATATTTAATAAGAAATAAGATATAATTTTTCAGCTCACTAGATACTAACAGTCTTCTATAATTTTTATGTAATTTTTTCTTTTTTTCTTTGTGTTTCTTTAATATTATTTTATTTTTTCTTTTGTGGGGGCATTTCCTCAACAATTCTCAAGAGTTACTCCTGGTTCTGCACTCAGAATTACTCCTGGTGGTGCTTGGGAAAACATATGGGACACTGGGGATCGAACACAGGTCTGGTACACAAGGCAAATGCCTTACCACTGGCATATTGTTCTGGTCCCAATATTTTCTAATAGGATTATCGAGCTTTCTTCTTTTTAAAACTAGCAGCAAAAAAATTAAAGACCATTTTGGTACCGCACAGTTTATGAAGCTAAATATTTATCTTGTCATGTTCTCACATTTTTGAAAACTGATTTACCCATCTCTGGCAATTCCACTTTTGATATGTTTGTACCCCAAACAAGCAACATCCCACCTCTATTTCTAAGTTTTCAAGAATTAAAAACATAGCTTTCCTTTTACTATTATGGTCCTGGTAACCACATAAACACACCACTGGATAAGGTCACTAGTGTTATTTGAGTACTTAGAAATGAGGCCCACATCTCAGGTCCAAGAATTATATTACTATTGTTTGGGCTATCTTACATTTTTTTAAAAATACGTGTTTAGTTCTTTTTCTCTTATTGTCTTAACTAAAAACTTTTTAATATGTGTCTCAAATGATGTTGGGTATTGGATGAGTTACCCATATCCTGACACTAAATATTTGATAACCAATAGCACTATTTATTCAATATTTTTTGATTCACTGTATGCTAGAGAGAGATGGTATTGAGACTTCTGGGCTATCAGTTTCTAGAGAGAAGCAACCTAAACTCAATGACTAATAATGTGGGAACAAGATCAAGAATCAATCACGTATCATTTGCTATTGTCCAAACATAGGGAACTTCTAAATACAGCTGTACTCTGGTGAGATCGTAGCAACTGCAAACAGTGGAGTACAGAACTGTTTTTACCGAGTTCCAATTTACATTTGAGCAAATTACTTCCCAACAAGTAATCTGTTACAAAATCTGAAGCAGCACAAACTTGTACCAGACTGTGTGGAATTGTAAAGATTCCCCCAATTCTAGACAGTCAGCAAAACCTACACAAAGCCTAAACTTACTCCTTCAAACCTATAAGTTTTCCAGGTACAGTGAAGAAGCTACACCATTTAAAATAAAGATAATAATATGATCATATCAATGGCTGTAGAGAGCGAAAAAAGTGATAAACACTTATCCACTAAGTGATTAAAAGCTCAAAACACTGGGGTAGAAGCCCTTATGCAGAAGACTTGGTCACAGACCCAAAATCAGCAGCATCCTTAATGTTGACAAACTGAAAGTCTTTTCCCTCTAATATAAAACACAAGATAATAACTACTTTTTCAGCCAATTAAACAATTGGATATTGAGAAGCATGTTGCCTTAACCAAAAAATTATTTATAAAGGTTATCTGTCTCATAGAAATATTTGCACTTGACAGTGGGGACACTCAATGAGGCTCTAGGCACTTGCTAACATTTAGCATATGTTAATTAGCTGCTTTCACTTTGGGGGACTCTCTGGATAAACACAATAGGAACATCAACAGAATTAGATTGATTTGCTCACTTTATATCCGACAAAATTATCATGAATCTAGGATACCTACAGTGCTTAAATGCTCTTCTTACCCCCAAATATTTATGGTATTATTGTACAAATTTACTGTACCCACCACCACTACAAGTGCACTAAGATACAGTTTATAATGCGGGTTTTTTAATCCAAGGTCAAGGATTTTTCATATTTCCACACCATCTTTTCCCTTGTTTTACCTCTCTAAATAACACAGCTAAGAGACACCATCTGGTTATTATTCTTCCCCCACTGACACTTAAAAAAGTGAAACAACCCCGTTAATTATGATAGTGTGCATTTTCAAGGCTGATGTAAATAGTTAAGTTTAGGAAGCTTTCTCAGTCACCCTCAAACAATGATCTTTTCATGTCAATATTTGCTTTAGGTTTTGTCATTTTTTTTATTACAACTGGTGATGCTCAGGATCATTCCTAACTCTATACCAGGGAATTACTCCTGGTAGCGTGGGGACAAATGGGATGCTGGCCGTAAGACCAGGATGCTGGGGATCAAACCCGGTTGGCTGCAATGAAGGGGTAGGTAAATATTTCCACCTGCTTTGGAAACTCCATCTCCCATCTTCATGTACATTTTTAGAATCTTTCATTTTATTAACCATCAAAATTAATTGGAATAAATATCTTAAAATTTATATTAGGGTCAGTATGATTATTTTAGGGAGAAAAAACCTACAGATAAAAGTAAATCTCTAAGGTGATTAAATAAAAACTCAAAATATATTTTAAAAAAAAAAAGCAACTTTAGGTGCAAAAAATGCTAAAATATCTTTATCCTTTTGGAAAATATAGCTATTCAACCTTATTTGGTCATCCCACATGGACCACCCAAGTAGTCTGAGATTGATTCCAATAATAGATCCATTTATTCTTTTCTTCCTGATCTGCTATCAATTTCCTTTTACTTGTAGCCTCCTTAGTTTATCTTTCTTTTTTACGCTTACTATAGATCAACTTAGCCGTAATTCAGAATGAATAAAAAGTTTTACAAAATGTTTGATAATGATCATGCTGTTAAATGTTCTCATTGTATTGTCCCTGAACTTTCCAGGAAATACTTTTAGCAAAAATTTATCCATAGCCTATTGTTATTTATAACAATGGTGATGAGATGAGAATTTATCTAATAAAATAACTAACCCCTAAACAGAAGTAGAAAAACTACCCTTTAACCTAAAAAATATAGAAGAGTTCTCAATTTTAGATACTCAAACAAACTCAAGTATTTTGTTTGATTATTTCGCGGCCATATTGTCAGTGATTAGGACTTTACTTTTGGCTCTACTCTCAAGAATCACTGATGGGGATCAGGGGATCTTATAGAGTGCCAGGGATCAAATCCATGTTAGGGCATGCAAGATAAGTTGCCCCCTACAGATGTACTATTCCTCTGGCCCAACTGCAGTATTTTTTTTCTATAATTGACTATATATATGTAGAAAAAATCTATTTTTAAGTATCTTCTTTGTTATGAACTGCATATTCTCTCAGGATAGTAACTCAAAATATTTAGAGTATTAACCCTTAACAGTTGGTTTTTAAAATGCACTAAAATATCATGCAGATATATTCCATAATTTGTGTGGATATGATGAAGTATCTTGAAAAAAATTAATAGTATAAATTTCAATAATTTTATATGCATTTTTAATCCTGAAGTGAAAAGTAGAAAAAACTAAAAGTTTACAAAGAAAATAAAATCCTATTTATTCTCTTACTAGTTGTTTTTTTGTACTTTAGTCACTTTTGGAGGCAATTCTCTAAATATGGTTGATGAACAGAAAAGTCAATGGAGATTCTTGAATCTCCATTTGTGCCCATTTGAATCCACTGTATAGGAAAAACTATTTATAAGTTCCCAAAGACCACACTCATGCCCACACACCCTAAGTAGGCCCCATACTTAATTCTGTGAAATGTGATGGTATACCTGTTAGATGAGTATACCAAGCTTGAGATAGGGGAGAGCTGGCAGTTATGCCGGCAGCAGTCCTGGGTGTGGCCCACTGTACCTTCTGGAGGGACCGAGTCGGGGAGGACTCCTAGCTCCAGCCCAGGGAAGTCTGCTGAATTTAATACACAAAGCCCTGCATGCTTGGGCTTGAATCTTGGCGGGGGGCCTGAGAGCTGTGGAGTTGGACCTTGAAAATGACTGTGGTTGAGGTGTGTGAGGTTTTCAGAGATCTGAGGGTCTGTCAGCGCAATGGCAAGTGATCAAAAACTGGTCTCCTCTTAGGACGCCCCTCATCAGACTAGCAATGAGAGAGCAGGGAGCAGCCACGCCTCTGCGCCTGCGGTAATTGATCATGGCTAACAGAACCAGTAGCAGTCCTTGGCCCGCTCCTCTACTATTGGCTACTTCTTTATCTTCCTTAAATTTCAAAAAACTGGAAAAAATTAAGTCTTGCTAGTATTACATCATT
>JAJIBD010032048.1:0-44146 GCA_021461705.1 Cryptotis parvus | reverse complement strand
TCACTATCACTATCTTTTCCACGGTGATTAATCTGCATCTATTTGCTAGAAGCGGGGCACGCAAATAACCATCTCCATGCCCTGTCTCCATGCAGGAGTAGGAGGAGGGAGGGCAAAGGCATCTAAGCACTCCGGGGGCATAAGAGCCTCAAACCATTATATTAGATTTCACGGAATGACCCTAATATAAATATTACTGATATTTTGGCATATCAAATACTACGAGCAGCTTGCCAGACTTACCGTGTCCAGGTGGCATACTGTTGCCAGTCAGCCTCTAAATAAAGCATATATTGATAAACCGTATGGCTTTAGCGGCGGCGCAGAGGCTGAAACTGTGAGGTAGTCTGGTCTCCTGGGTGGAGTTGTGTTGAGGGAAGTCGGATGGAAAATGGCGGGCCCTGGTGGAGGAGGGGTGGTCATGGCTTGTTGTGAGGCTCTGCTGGGGTGGCAGGCCAGGGCTAGGGCCCTTTCATGCCTCCCGGGTACCTCTTGAGCTGCTGGGCTGGGGAGAGTAAGTAGCAGCTCTGCCCCATGTCTGAGAAGTCTCTGGTTCAACATATCTGGGCGGATTGAAAAAATACTGCTCAGGGTGGGTTTAGATGACCTGTGCTATGATAGTCACCGGTCTGCTGGGTGAAGTTTGGTGTTGAGAGAGAAGTCAGATATGTTAGAGGAAAATCAAGGGCAGCCCCAGGGTGGAGTAGGGTCTTCTGGCTTATTGTGAGGCTATCTGTTGGGTGGCAGGCCAGGGCTGGGTACCCACCATGCCTCCCGGGTAACTCATAAGCAGTTGGGCACAGGAAGAGTAAAGAACTGCTCTGCCCCATGTCTGAGAGTCTCTGGTTCAGCATACCTGGGCCGGATTGAAAAAACTAATGCTACAGAGGTGGGTGTCGATGATCCAGACTGCCTGATAGTCTGGGTCTGCTTGGGTGGAGTTGATGAGAGAAGTCCGGATGAAAATGGCAGGCCTCAAAAGTATTGGGGGTCCTGACTTGTTGTGAGGCTCTGCTGGGGTGGCTTTGATCAGAGGCTAGAACACCATGCCTCCCAGGCGCCTCAGTATGACTGGGCACAGGAGAGCAAGTAGCAGCTCTGCCCCATGTCTGAGAGTCTCTGTGTTTAATATTGAATATTTCTCTGTCTAGTCTCACAAATCTCTAATTAAATATCTTTCAATAAAAACTATTTTGTTTCATTCAACGAAAGATAAAGAAAACAAGCTGGTTTGACTTAGATGTGGAATATAAATTACCAATGAAAATGGCAAAAATGAGAAATAAAAAAATCTTAAACTGTATAAGAAGTATGTTGGTTATTTAAAGGGAAATGAAAAAATAGAAAAGGTAAGGGGAGAGAACAGAATAGAGGGGGTCATTTGATAGAGTAGAGTGATTCTGGTGGTTGATGTTATGAATGTTTATGCACAGAGGTGTGAAGCTATACTAAAAATATTAAGAAAAAAATTTTAACAAAACATATTAAAATAAAATTTGTTGATTAAAAAAGTTTTTTATGACATACCATAAAGCATTAAAAATAATATAATTTGCAGAGACAGCATGCCTACATGACCTTTCGCAAATTACTACATCCCAAAGAATTGATGTATTGTATAACACAAGGGGCAGCCCTAAGGTTAACTGATCACACTGTGTTTTCTTCCTGAGCTGATACCGCTTTGACCTAGAATTCAATTCAACAGAAGTCTACATTAGCATTTACATCACACAAAAAAGAATAGCATTTTCCACTATCTGAGGTTCCCTAGCTACTGCAAGAATGTACTGCAAACCAATTGTCTTGTACAACAGAGAATTGTTTCATATGTCTGAAGACTAAAGTCTAAGATCAATAAGTAAATAAAGTCTATTGAACAAAATCTACTTCTATTCTCTCTTCTACGCTTCTGGTGGTTTGGTGGCATTCTCTTCCATTTCTACCTTATAAACAGATTTTCTCTGTTCTTTCATTGTCTTATTTCTGTATCACTTTCCCTTCACACAGAACTCTTTATATAGATTCCAATCATTGATTTCACTTGATCACTTGTATCCCATTATTCATCGATTTGCTCGAGCAGGTGCCAGTAATATTTCCATTTGACCCTATCACGTGCCAGTGTAGCCCAATGTCATATGTTTCTGGGGATATTAAGAGCTTCAAACTTTGTTTAGGGTTCTGATAAGGAAGTCTGACCATCTTGCAGGTGGGCGGCCACGAGATCTTTTGGCGTCACGTGGGATCCAATCGGTAATGGCTCTAGTCCAACAGTTGTCTCAGATCGCATTATATGACCAGCCTATCTGATTTTCGATGTTCTGGCAGATGAGACAGAGTCCTTGATTTTAGAATAGTGACGGAGGTTGGAACTCCAGATTCCCTCTCTCACTTGAGTGAGGCATGATATTCCTGGCATGGCTCTTTTGATTCCTCTTTGGGAGACCTGAATGGTATTTTTCATTCCGCTTTCATAATGCCTGGGTCTCTGAAGCGTATGTCAAAGCAGGGAGAACGGTAGAGTCAAAGAGGGTGTGCCTGTAGCCAGAGGTTCTTTGTTCTTTTGACTAATGTTTCAATGTTTTTTGAAGGCAGTCCATGCTGCTCATTTCCTCCAGCGCAACTCAGGTTTCATGTCGTTCATAATGTTGACTTCTCGACCTAGGTACACATAGCTGTTGCATTCAGAGATGTTTGATCCATTGAAAGTGAATGGGGCCTCTGGAACTAGTTCATTTCTCCTAAACATAAGTTTTGTTGAGATTCAGCTGTAGACCTATCCTTCCACATTCTGGGACAAAGTCTGCCAGCATTTGATTTAGGGATCATTTTTGTCTAATGTGACCTTGTTTTTAACCAAGCTACGTCTCCAAAGAACATACTTCCAAATAAGATTGCATTCTGAACTTCTAGAGAGTAGGCCCTTAAGCATATAATTTTTTAAGGTAACACATTCATCTCATAGGGTAAACTATCTTCACCATTGACTTATCACTCAAACTGTATTCATGTTAATGTAGTATGAGTTAAGTTTCTGTCATCTTAGACTAAATTACTAGTTGATATGTTTATTTTACCTTAGCCATCACTTGTATCACTTGTCTTCTGGTTGGTCATAGATTTGCCTGAGGGGACACCAGTAATGTCTCCATTCATTGGGAATGAGGTCCATTATTGTTACTGTTTTTGGCATATCGAATACACCATGAGCAATTAAAAGCATAAAAATATTTATAAAATCAGACATAATTTGAAATTAATTGAATCAAATGGAAGCATCTTCAAACCTCCTTGATTCAGGTTAGTTGTCATGGTCCCATTTAACAATCTTGGGATGAGGGAGACTTTCCATGAGTTACTTTGTAAGCAAATTTGTCTTCAGGGGTGGGGAGAAGCTAGCCTGGATCAGAACATTGAAAGACCAATCCTTGATGAAGGACAGATCTGATTGTTCTGACTTCATCTTCTCTCCATTTTTCAGCAATTCAATTTCAATGAGGGGGTAGGTGAAATCCATACATATAGTACACATAGTAATTCATATAATTTGGCTTCCATTCTCAGGTGGGTGGCAAGAATAATGGATCTTGGGAGCCCGGAGGATGGAGTTCAGGGCAGATAGAGAGGAGTACCAACAAGAGGGATAGTCAAGGGGCGAGGACATCGCAACTCCTCTCTAGTTCATAAATAATATATTTGTGTCATACAGGCACATTTTGAGTGACATAAAATAAAAACATATTTTATAATTACCATAGAATTTACTATAAAATGTTACTTTTAAAATTGTTTCTCTACCCCACTTTAGTAAGATTGGTAGTGACAATTTTAGTATTACTTTGTTTAGTAGAGGGCAAAGCTATCACCACGTAAATAAACCATTAAAGTAAAATAAGTTAAAATGTATATATTTGCATTTATTTTATGCAGAATATACTCACTAGAGTATATTCTGGTGAAATCCACTATTTTGTCACATCTAAAGGCATGAATGTAATTCTCTAAATTAAATGAGATAAATTTTATGTCAGTATCTAAGATTTATTTGTTACATTGTATATCATCTATATTTCACAAATAAACAAGCTCACTAATAAGCACTCAGTGCTGTCTTTCCAGAAATGTTCACTCTGGAGATCTTGAATCCATTATTTATGATAAATAAAATTTACTAAGATAATAATTCATTTCTGGATTCATAAAGATATTTGATAATTTGTCCTTCGAGAGAACCATAATGAGCAATGAAGAATATATCTAATACAAACATCTTAATGTCTTTAATATATACTCAAGTTATTAGATAACATCAAGACAAGTGTTGGCTGTACCAGTAATAAAATTATAATATTATGGTTATTTCATTCACAAGTGCAGAGACATATATACAAACTAAGTAAGAGTATGATTGTGTAACCTCTAAAATTTGTGTCCATCTTAAAAGTGGCTAAATGCCCTACAGAAATCAGTTCAAGGTTCATCTATTTACTCAGTTTATTGCCTGAGGGAGTGTATAAGAGAAAATTTATTTGAGAAGAAAATTAGATAATCACTGGGGAGTTGATTGAATGCTGACAAAGTGTCAGCGAGGTTACTTCTCTTATTTATGGTTTTAATCATACAAAGTTGGTCAGAGGCTGGGAAATGAGCACATACTTTTTAACCAATATGCCAAGTTTCAAGAGTCTTTAATGTTAAACTTTGGATAGAAAAGGTTGCTGAAGTTTATTCATTCATTCATTCATTCATTCATTCATTCACTCATTCATTTATCTGCCATCCAATAAATAACTATGAACATTAATTTTACACAATAATTTGGAACACTGATTGCCTAACAGCAGATTTATTCTGAAGGACATCAAGCAAAGCTTTACAGAGAGAATTATAGCTACCCTATGTCATAAGGGAAGATTAGGAATTAGCTGGTAAGGTCAATTAGTATAGTGAGAACAGGATGGATGAGATAGGAAAACATCTACTACAAGCTAAGGTCAATTAGGATAGAGAGAACAGGATGGATGAGATAGAAAAACATCTACTACAAGCAGAGAAATTTGTAGGTATAAAGGTATGATGCAAGCAAAATTTTTGACTGACTGCATTGAAAATAGTGTTGATCATGATACAAATAGGAAAAACAGCATTTCAGTCATATTCACTACCATTATCACTATCTTCCCGTTCATCATCAATTTGCTCAGCGGACTCTGGTAACATCTCTATATGTCCTGTCTCATGATAGCAAAGCCCAAGGGTATCTGCTCTCTCCAGTAACATCAAGAGACTCAAACCATTATATTAGGGTCATGGGAATGACCTACCCTAGTGTTACTGGTATTTGGCATATAAAAATATGACATGGGCAGCTTGTCAGGCACATTATAATTAAAATATGGAGTGGATTTAGAAGCTTGAGAGATAACAGTGGATTAGGCACATTTGACTCTCATGTGGCAACCCGGCTTCCATATGTTTTCCTGAGCACCACCAAGAGTGATTCCCTGAGTGAGGAGCCAGGAGTAAACCCTGGAGCATTTTAGGTATGACCCTAACACCCTCCCAAAAAGAAGTGGGTTTAATTCGGACGATTTACTTGTGAAGAGTATAAGTAGATAAACATTTACAAAGCTCTTTTCATGTGCAGAGTAGAAAATGTATTGAATGGAAAAATAATTAGTAGAAAGAAAATACAAGTTGATGTTATAAATTACATCAGGGGATGTTCTACTTCTGATCCACTAGTATCTGAATGACAGGGAGAGAAAGTTATAAAATTCATATTTCATGTTGGTTTGTCCACATGATATAGAGGAGAAAAAATAGAGTTGAGTTAAAATACCAGTTTTGCTATTTTAGAAGGTAAAAAATTCCAATGACTCCATAATGATAAATTAGTACTGACCAATAAGCTATAGCAACCTATAAATTTATGGTTCAAAGGGTCTTTCTGCTAATCTATAGTCCTTTGTCTTGTCAGTTTAGGCTTCTATTCACGATCACGATCTTCCCGTTGATCATCTATTTGCTAGAGCGGGCACCAGTAATATCTCCATATGTCCTGTCTCATGCCAGTAGAGCCAGGGCATCGGCTTGCTACAGGAACATAAAGAGCCTCAAACCATTATATTAGGTCATGGGAATGACCTAACATAGTGTTACTGGAATTTGGCATATCATATATAACACGAGAAGCTTGCCAGGCTTGTCGAGCGGGAGGCAATCTCTTTTAAATACCTCCAAATAAAGCAATTATTGATGAACCACTGCGTGCCGGAAGCGGCCGAGCCAGGCTGTGATGGGCTGGTCTGCTGGGTGGAGTTCTGACGAGAGGGAAGTCCAGAAGTGGAAAATGGTGGCGCCACGGAGTGAGGAGGAGGGGTGGTCTGGCTTGTTGTGAGGCTCTGCCGAGGTTGTGGGCCAGGGCTAGAACCCACCATGCCTCCCGACTGCCTCATGAATGGCTGTGCACAGGGAGAGCGAGGAACAGCTCTGCCCTATGTGTGAGAGTCTCTGGACCAGCATACCTGGGCCGGATTGAGAATCAAAACTTGGATGGTCATCAACCATACACTTTTTATTTCTCATACGTTTTGGAACCTGTGTCGGGGCGCTCCGCCAGGGTCCCAACAGTGCCGGGAAGCGAGTTCCCTTCTAACTCGGGGCCGGCGAGAACGGATGAAAACTCAGGAATCCGATGCAGTTTTTAAAGGCTTTACTTATCACAGGTTCAGGCATACAAATCAGCAAAAGGAAAGGCCGATGCTTAGGATTCCAGGCTAGAACCCTAGCCACGTGTAGGCCAAGATGGCGACCACCACGTGTAAAAGCTTCCAAGGAATGAACGCTCACAAGGAGATCCCACAAAGAAGAAGCAAGCGAGAGCGGGGAACCGGCTAGTTTATATCCCTGTAACTCAGACCTACCTCCCACTGTTATGGAAAGCAGGGAGGGTCCAATGCCCTTAGGTAATCCCTCCCTGCACCTCACCTAGGGCTTTTACTATGCTAATGTTTTGAGCCGAAATCTGCTTGGGAATGCCTTTGTAGTGTAGAGAAGGGGGTTTCTGAGATGGCATGTCTCTTTACCAAAGACCAACACCAATGCCAGTTAAATATTTCTCCAAGCCTTCACAAGTCTCCTCTACTTCATTGTAGTTTTATATTTTAGTTGCCTTTGAGTATATCAGGGAGCCATGCTTGTTTGCTTGGGAAGCAAACAGCATTTCTCTCTGGTCTAATTACTTAGGTGTCCTAAGTGGCCAGGCTAATATGCTGGTAAGATCTAGCTAGTCCCACGATGATTGTGGTAGCATGGGAGAATATTTATACCAGCTAGTACAGCATACATGGTCGAATAAACTGCCACATTTAGACTACCCCCTTATCTACGGAGTGATTTGCGGGAGGCAATCCAGAGCAGATGCAGCGGCCCTTAGGAGTCCTGCAACAAACCTGGGTACTTTAAAATGAAGATAGTAGTAGATTCAGTGTCTAGTGAGACGCCTTTCTGTTTATCAAAGGGAACTTATAGCGGTAAAGTCACTTCTCTGGCCACTTGTATAAGGGCTCTATAATAACATCCCAAGAGACCATTTTCTTAATATTATCACCCCTCGAACCTAGAATTTCAAGTATGAACATAAGGAGGACACAATAATTCAGAACAAGAATCTCTGTTTTTAAAGTTTCTATATTTTAAAAATGACATTGACAATGTTGACATTTGATAGTCTGAATACAACTATGTTGCCACTATGAAACTATTCCCCTTTGCTTTAGTGTACCATACCATCTACTCCTATATTTTCTTCAGTTTTTCTTATCAAAGAGAGTACCAGACATTCTAATATAAAAGGCAACATTAGGGGCCGGAGAGATAGCCCAGCCGGTAGGGCATTTGCTTGGCGCTGGCCGGCCTGTGCCGGCCCAGGTTAGATCTCTGGCATCCCATACGGTCTCCCGGGCACTGCCAGGAGTAATTCCTGAGCAAAGATCCAGGAGTAACCCCTGAGCATTGCCGGGTGTGACCCAAAAAAGAAAAAAAAAAGGCAACATTATATTCAGGAATTATAAAATTATTCATTGTTTGTTCATTTATTTCCTATAGAAATGTTATAATAGTGCGATTATGTGAATAACCAGTTTTAGAACTTTCTAACACTTCCCAAATTTGCCAAAGTTACAAATTTTAGTAAACCCTTACTCCCACATGCTACTCTATACAACCATTGATATGTTGCTAAGTCTGTGATTTGTTTTTAATGAATATGTGATATAAATGCAAATATTCATTATGCAATCTTTGAGTCTTACTTTTTTTTTTTTCGCTTTTTGGGTCACTCCTGCAACGCTCAGGGAGCCAATTACTCCTGGCTCTTCACTCAGGAATTATTCAGTGGTGCTCAGAGAGCACATGGGATGCCGGGGATCGAACACTGGTCGACTATGTGCAAGGCAAACGCCCTACCCGCTGTGCTATCGCTCCAGCCCCTAAGTCTGACTTTTTAACTTAGCATAATCTGCTTGAATTAATCATTTTGTGACATGTATCTGTAGCTAGATTCTTTTTTATTACTGAATATAATTGCAATGTGTGGATTTACCACATTTTTTTTTACTTAAAATTTGACAGTTTGGGACTACTATAAAAAACACTACAATGAAATTTTGCATGTATGTCTTTATGTGAATATATCTTATCTCCCTATGATTCTAGAAATATATTATTAGATGTGACTTAGAAGTCTTCTTCTTATTTTTCAAAATGGCCATACCAGTTTTTATTCCTGTAAAAATGTATAAGATTACTAATTTTCTATATTCTTATCAGTATTTACTATTATATTTATCATTAAATTAATAGAAATATTTCAGTTTTAACTTGTAATAATCACTACTAATATGAACAAAATTTAAATGTGTTCACTAGGTATTTATATTATTAAAAAATTTTCCAGTAAATAATTTTACTTGGTTTTGAAATAATACTTATCTTAAACCAATAATTATTTTTACTATTTCTTAGAATGCCTATATCTTATCAAATATAAAATTTAAATTTAAAAATAGATAATAGATTTATTCAGTTCTAGTTTTATAAGTTTATGACTTTCACTTTGATCCTTGTTCTCTTCCATATTAATCTTTATTTAAGAGCTATATTTACTCATTTATTATCTGCATGAAGATACAATTGTCCCAGTACCCTTTTAGAAAAATATATTCTTTTCCTACAGAAATTCTTGAGACATGTCACATTTTGTTTATTATTAATATAGCAGTTTAATTATACACTGTGTCCAAATGGAGCTCCAGCCAGGAATGTACATTTTTCAAGCAAAGATGTTCTTAGGCTAGTAAAGACATTAGCCTTCCCTGATGACTTGCCATCAAAACTGTCACTTGTTACAACAATACTCCAGGTGTGAATTTCCTTCCCAATCCCAAATGACTGAGCATCTTTTGACTTTGTCATGAGCCCTTGCTTTCTTCACCTCAGGCTGGTCCTGGGTGACTCTGCTGCTGACTGAGCTATATGTCAAAGGGAACTGAGGAGGAATAGAAAAACAAGAATGTCACAGATTATCAAAGCTTTTAACTAAAAGTTCAGGAATTTTCAAGAGTAAATATTTCTGCTACAACTGCTAAGCTTTTGTTTGATGTCAGAATGCTATCATAGTTATTTTGTGAATGTTGTTTATTTGTATGTTTTTGTCAGAGATTTGTTGACCTCTGAGACATGGTGGAAAATTCTTCACTAGCTCTTCTGGATCATAGTTAAAAGACCTTGAATAATTCAGAGTAACTGAGTTAAAGGCCTGCACTATGCTCAAGGTTAGCGACTAGTACACAGTCAAAAGACAATGTGTACAAGACTGCTCAAAGGACAAAGTCACCTTTTTGACTATGGTAGCCTGGAAAAGAAATATCAAATCTACTTTTGATGAATTTTGTTTTGAAAATAAATCATATGCAGTAACCTACAGTTATACAACTTAGTGATAGTACAATTACTATATCTGTGTTAATTTATAGATGAACTAGATAACAGTTAACTTGGACAAGTATTTAATTGCTATTTTCTGAAATACGCTTGCTAAATATACGCCAATTTGATACTAAGCAATACCTGAAAGAAACCACCACTTAATATCTTCATATGTCCACTTGGACACAATGGTGAATGGAATAATTTTCTTAATATCCCTTTCTTCTCTTTAATTATTTGTATATAGGAAAGCCACAGACTTTTTTTTGTAGATTTTATATCCTGCCACTTACTATATGTATTTATTGACCTGGTCAAGTGACTATTGGTTTATTCCTATCAGTGAGAATAAACAGCTTATGTATGTATGTATGTATGTATGTATGTATGTATGTATGTATGTAAGTATGAAATTTTCACTTTTGGTTTTACATCCATTACTGCTCAAGGTTACTCTTGATTCTGCAGTCAGGAATTTCCTTCCAGTGTGCAGTGGACCAAATGGTATACCAGGGGACCATTTTTGGAATCCACATATAGAATAGTTTAAAACATTAAATTAAACTTATTATTTGCTATAAACTTTTAAACTTTTTGAAATATGTATTAGTTTACAAAATAGTAAGCAAGTATTGGGACAAAGAAACAAAGAATAAAATATATAGAAGACTTGAATATGGTCAAACCTGTACATCAGGGGCTAAGTAAGGTTGAATGTTGAAATTCCTAATGACCTTGTAAAAACACCTTCCTAGAAAATGTGTGATCAAACATTTTTATTCAGGAGATCTATTTCTCTTGAGGGATTTTGGTGTTATTTATAATCACTTACAATGAGCACACAGTTCAGTCAGGCTGATATTAATTGCGAAGCATGGAATACTTACCTATAGGAAGCCTCCTAATGTAGCAATTTTCTCACATCACCCTTAAAGTTAGTTGTTAAAAGGCTGATTGCTTATGTCGTGAAAATAAATGCAGTCATTCTATATCTGCCTTTATCCTTCTGGCTAATTTCACTCACCATGATCTCCATGTCCATCCATTTATAGGAAAATTTTATAACTTCATTTTCCCTAACAGCTGCATAGTATTCCATTGTGTAGATGTACCACAGTTTCTTTATCCAGTCATCATTTCTCAGGTACTATGGTTGTTTCCATATTCTGCCTATTGTGAATAGTGCTGCTATGAACAAAAAGTGAGGATGCTGTTACCACTGTGTGTTTTGGCCTCCTAGGGAATATTCCCAGGACAGTATGACTGGGACAAATGGGAGCTCAATTTCTAGTCTTTGGAGAAATGTCCATATAGTTCTCCAAAAGGGTGTACCAGACGAAATTTCCACCAACAAAAGATGAGAGTCCCGTTTTCCCCCATCCACGCCAGCACTTGTTATTCTTGCTCTTTGGATATGTGCCAATCTCTGTGGTGTGAGATGATATCTCATTGTTGTTTTGATTTGCATCTCTCTCTGATGACTAATGATGATGAGCATTTTTTTATGTCTTTTGTCATTCGAATTTCTTCCCTTGTTGAAGTTCCTGTTCATTTCTTCTCCCCATTTTTGATGGGGTTGGCTGTTTTTCTCTTGTAAAGTTCCCAGTGCCTGATATATCCTGAATATTAACCCTTTTTCAGATAGGTATTGGATGAATATTCTTTCCCATTCTGTGAACAGTCTTTGTATCTTCGACACTGTTTCTTTTGAGGTGAGAAGCTTTTTAGTTTCATGTACTTCCATATGCTTAACTTTTCTTCTAGTTGTTTTGTTCGTGGTGTTTCATCTTTGAAGATGTACTTAGCTTCAATGTCGTGGAGGATTTTTCCTATATTTTCTTCAATGTACTTTATGTATTCAGGTCTGATATTGAGGTCTTTAATGCATTTTGATATAATTTTTTGTGCATGTTGTTAGACAGAGGTCCAGATTCATTTTTAAATGTAGCTTCCCAGTTTTCCCAGCACCACTTGTTGAAGAGACTTTCCCTGCTCCATTTTGCACTCTTTGCTCCTTTATCGAAGATTGTTCATGTATTTGAGGCTGGTTTTCAGGATACTCAACTCTATTCCATAGGACCACAAGTCTGTTTTTTATTCCATTGCCATGCTGTTTTAATTACTAATGCTTTGTAGGAGAGTTTGAAGTTGGGAAAGGTGTTGGATCTTGTCAAATGCTTTCTCTGCATCTATTGATATGATCATGATATTTGTTTTTTCTCTTATTAGTATGATGTATTATGTTGATTGACTTGTGAATGTTGAACCATCCTTGCATTCCTGGGATGAATTCTACTTGGTCATGTTGTATAATCTTCTTGATGAGTCTTTGGATTCTGTTTGCTAGTATTTTGTTGAAGATCTTAGCATCTGTGTTAATCAGGGAGATTGGTCTGTAGTTTTATTTCTTTGTGTTGTCTCTCTCTGCTTTGGGGTATCAGGGTGGTATGTGCCTCGTAGAAGCTGTTTGGGAGTGTTTCTGTTTCTTCTATTTCCTGCACGAGCTTGAAAAGGACTGGCAGTAGGTCCTCCTTAAAGGTTTGGTAGAATTCACTAGTGAAACCATCTGGACCTGGGATTTTGTGTTTGGATAGACTTCTAATTTCTGTTTCATTTCCTCGGTGGTGTTAGGCTTATTCAGGTGTTGCAGGTATTCTTGTTTCAGCCCTGGGATGTTTAGGACTTTAGGAATTTGTCCATTTCTTCCCAACAAGTTCTGATAGTTTGTGTTCATTTTCATTTGTTTCCAGGAATCTTTGGATTTCATATTTTATTTCTTCTACGACCCACTGGTTGTTCAGCAGTGAGCTGTTCAGTTTCCAGGTGTTTGGTTTGACTCCCTGTGTCTGTGTGTGGTTAACTTTAGTTAGTCATGGTCTGAAAAGACAATTGATATAATTTCCTTTTTATTTTATTGAGGTATGCTTTGTAGCTCACCAGGTGGTCTATATTCCATGTGAGCTGGAGAAAAATGTGTATTCAGTGTTTTTAGGATGAAAAGTCCTATATATATCAACCAGTTCTCTTTCTTATATTTCTTCCTTTGGGTCCAGTATTTCCTTGGTGAGTTTCAGTCTTGTTGATCTATCATGAGTTGATAAAGCAGTATTAAAGTCTCCAACTACTATTGTTTTACTGTCATGTCTTCTTTGAAGTGTATTAGCAGTTGTTTTAAGTATTTTGCTGGCACGGGCTGGAGCAATATCACAGCGGGAAGAAGTTTGCCTTGCATGCTGCTGACCCGGGTTCGATCCCTAGCATTCCATATGGTCCCCTGAGCACTGCCATGAGTAATTCCTGAGTGCAGAGTTAGGAGTAACCCAGAGCATTGCTGGATGTGACCCAAATTGCAAAGAAAAAAATTTGCTCCCCTCATTGGGTGCATATATGTTTAGGAGTGTAATTTCTTCCTTGTGTACATATCCTTTAATTATTAAGAAATGGCCTTCACTGTCCCTTCTAACCTTTTTTAGCCTGAAGTCTATGTTGTCAGATACTAGTATGGCCATACCGGCCTTTTTAGAGGAGTTGTTTGCATGGAGAATTGTCTTCCAGCCTTTGATTTTGAGTTGTATTTGCTCTGATTATTCAGGTGTGTTTCTTGTAGATAGCAGAATGTTGAAATCATTTTTTAATCCGTTTTTAATCCATTTTGCCACTCTGTGTCTCTTAATTGGTGCACTTAGGCCATTGATGTTGAGAAAGATTACTGTCATAGGATTTTGTGCCATCTTTTTGAATAAGTTTGTTGCTCTGTGTCAGGGTTTTCTACTTGTCCCTCTGGGACTCTAATGATCCTTATGTTTTCCTTTTTGGCTTCATCTTGATTATGTCTTGTTGTCTGTTTGTTTACTGTGAGTCTTTTTCCATCTGCTGTTGCCTAGAAAGTTTCTGCACCTCATCTTGGAGCTCACTGATTCTGTCTTCAGCGGCTGTGACTCTGCTGTGAAGGCCTTCCGTGATTTTTTTTCATTTCCCTATTCTCACTTTTAATGTCTTTATTATTTCTGCTTGCATTTTCATCCATTTTCCTCACTTCTGCTTTCATGTCCTCTTGCATTTTATTGGATCTGTGTTCCATTGCTTCCTTGAGCTCCTTATGCATCCTTAACAGTTCCCTTTGAAATTGCTTATTGGAGAGGTCATATAGATCATCATTATTCCTTGACTCATCTTGGCCGGTGTCTTCACTCATGGAGATTGATGGAATTTTGCATTGCTTTACCATTATGACCATTACAGGTTACAGCTTGAGTGTATTTGTGTGGCTGGGCAGTACAGTGGGAGGTGTCAACAGTTGTTCACGGAGTTTTGTGGGATGTGGGGATATTTTGGCTATGGATGTGGGGAATATTGTGGCTAATGTACCACAGAAATTCTATATAGGATATCCCAAAACTGATTATTTCTCATGGACATGCTAGCATTCATGTGGTTTTGAGTTTTGGGTTATGACACCTGCAGTAGAGCGACCGAGATCAGGAGATTGGTGCAGGGGATGTGCCTGGTCCAGGGGATGGTGGGCTTGGGCAGCACCCAGGCCACTAGCCCTTTTTCCTCTGCTTTGTCCGGTGTTTGGCAGGATGTGGGCGAAGGAATTCCAAATGCACCTGGACTAGAGCCGCTGAGATCAGGGAGTTTGGTGCAGGGAAATGTCACACACATTAGATTTTGAGCATATTGAAATATATTTATTAAAAGGGCTGTCGTGGGACAGTAGATGAGTAAATGCTCTCTTTAGACTGAACTGCATAGAGAATTTGCCCTGAAATCTCTACTCCAATGAATCCAGGGACTTTCCCAAAAGTTCTAGTGGAAATTATGGATTTAGTTCTAGGATTTACAGATGCTCTGGATAAAAAGCAATACCTTCTAACAAAAAAGAATGCTAGTTTCAAAATGAATTCAAGGTAATTTAATGATTATCTCACTAGCAAGAATGTAAAGAGCAGCTAGACTGTTGTGTAGTTTTTAGGACTGCTTACCATAAATAGTTGTGTGTTGTTGGATTGAATGAAGGTAAATCCTCATTTGTTCCTTTAATATTAGAGCAAGTTATCTTCAATGAATCATGTTGAATCATAATATTATTTTGGGATTAAATTGAATAGATAGTTTGTAATTCATTGCTCTCCATTGTGAGAAGAGAAAATTTCGATTTCGTAGAGGGATCCTAATCGAACAAGAAACGTGAAACCATGAGGGCTAAGATTATCTATATAGACAAAAAATATATTTCAGATTTCTACACAGATTTATGTGTTGTGCCTGATATTAACATGAATAAGCAGCAAAATTAGCATACATATTTTCATAAATTAGAGTTATTGTGACACTGTAATATTCTAGTCCATATTTTAAGATACTGTAAGTTTTTCATTTAGTTATTTGTCAAAATAACAGCAATGAAAATTGCTGTTATTTTGACAAACAACGTGGTTTGTTTAGTTTGGGGGCTACACCCAACTGTAGTCATTGCTTATTCCTGGATTTCTGCTCCAGGCTCACTATTGGCATGTCTCTGGGTGTTTGTAAAAGATAAGACATTATAAGCACTATCTCTCAGATTTCAATCCTTCCTTCCTTCCTTCCTTCCTTCCTTCCTTCCTTCCTTCCTTCCTTCCTTCTTCCTTCTTCCTTTCCTTCCTTCCTTCCTTCCTTCCTTCCTTCCTTCCTTCCTTCCTTCCTTCCTTCCTTCCCTTCCTTCCTTCCTTCCTTCCTTCCTTCCTTCCTTCCTTCTTCCTTCCTTCCTTCCTCTTCCTTCCTTCCTTCCTTCCTTCCTTCCTTCCTTCCTTCCTTCCTTCCTTCCTTCCTTCCTTCCTTCCTTCCTTCCTTCCTTCCTTCCTTCCTTCCTTCCTTCCTTCCTTCCTTCCTTTCATGTGCCTCATTCCAGCACTTATAAAACATGTTTAATATGAAAAAGGAGTTCACTTCAATATGTAGGTCCCTAGGCAATTGCACACACTGGAAGCCTTTTGACTTACATATTATACTTTGTGACTAGCATTGCATATTTGTTTAATAAATTCATAGTGGCACAATTCAATTAACCTTTGCACAACATATGTGTTGCTATAAGTAATTTGTTTTTACCATCTGTTTAACTTTACAGGATCAAATTCAATGATCATATTGCCGTCAAATGCAAGGAATTTTGATATTCTAGACAGCTGCTTAATTTACTTAAATATTGTTAATGCTAAATTTTTCATGTTATCTTAAATATCTTTGCTAGGTACATAATTTAATCAGAATAAATTTCCAGTAATGTATTTAAATATAGATATGTTTTAAGTATCACAAGAAAAACATTAAAAATATACTGAATTACTGTTCTAAAACTTTACTTGAAAATGGTTTATTTGTTATGAAAGATTTCACTAATTGAGATTAGGTATATGATTATACATATATATCTTATATATAATATATATCTTATTTCTATGTAGCCATCTATTCTATGTATAATTGTCTGTCTGTCTATCTATCTACCTATCTATCTATCTTCAGTCTATCTATCTATCTGTCTGTCTGTCTGTCTATCTATCTACCTATCTATCTATCTTCAGTCTATCTATCTATCTGTCTGTCTGTCTGTCTATCTATCATCTATCATCTATCTACATTTTGGGGGTCACAACTGGCAGTGCTATGTGCTCAAGGATCACAACTTGTAGGGTTCAGTGGCCATATGGGATGCCTGTGATCAAACCTGTGTGGATTACAGCAAGACAAATGCGCTATTCACTGCATTATTACTTCAGCCCCTTAAGATATTATATAGAAGGAATATTTAATAAGAAATAAGATATAATTTCAGCTCACTAGATACTAACAGTCTTCTATAATTTTTATGTAATTTTTTTTTCTTTTTTTCTTTGTGTTCTTACTAATATTTTATTTTTTCTCTTTTTTGAGGGGGCATTTCTCAACAATTCTCAAGAGTTACTCCTGGTTCTGCACTCAGGAATTACTCCTGGTGGTGCTTGGGGAAACATATGGGACACTGGGGATCGAACCCAGGTCTGGTACATGCAAGGCAAATGCCTTACCACTGGCATATTGTTCTGGTCCCAATATTTTCTAATAAAATTATCGACTCTTCTTTTAAAACTAGCAGCAAAAAAAAATTAAAGACCATTTTGGTGCACAGTTTATGAAGCTAAATATTTATCTTGTCATGTTCTCACATTTTAGAAAAGCCCTGATTTACCCATCTCTGGCAATTCCACTTTTGATATGTTTGTACCCAAACAAGCAACATCCCACCTCTATTTCTAAGTTTTCAAGAATTAAAAACATAGCTTTCCTTTTACTATTATGGTCCTGGTAACCACATAAACACCACTGGATAAGGTCACTAGTGTTATTTGAGTACTTAGAAATGAGGCCCACATCTCAGGGTCAAGAATTATATTACTCGTGTGGGCTATCTACATTTTTTTAAAAATACAAGTTTAGTTCTTTTCTGCTTATTGTCTTAACTAAAAACTTTTAATATGTGTCTCAAATGATGTTGGGTATTGAATGATTTACTTATATCCTGACACTAAATATTTGATAACCAATAGCACTATTTATTCAATATTTTTTGATTCACTGTATGCTAAAGAGATGGTATTGAGACTTCTGGAACTATCAGTTTCTAGAGAGAAGCAACCTAAAACTCAATGACTAATAATGTGGGAACAAGACCAAGATCAATCATATCATTTGCTATTGTCCAAACATATGGAACTTCTAAATACAGCTGTACTCTGGTGAGATAGTAGCAACTGCAAACAGTGGAGTACAGAACTGTTTTGTTCAAATTTCCAATAAGTAATTTGAGCAAATTACTTCCCAACAAGTAATCTGTTACAAAATCTGAAGCAGCACAAACTTAGTACCACAGACTGTGTGGAATTGTAAAGATTTAATTCTAGACAGTCAGCAAAACCTACACAAAGCCTAAACTTACTCCTTTAACCCTATAAGTACACCAGGTACAGTGAAGAAGCGACACCATTTAAAATAAAGATAATAATATGATCGTATCAATAGCTGTAGAGAAAGCGAAAAAAAAAGTGTCAACACCATCCACTTATGATTAAAAGCTCAAAACACTGGGGTAGAAGCCCTTATCTGAAGACTTGGTCACAGACCCAAATCAGCAGCATCCTTAATGTTGACAAACTGAAAGTCTTTCCTCTAATATAAAACACAAGATAATAACTACTTTCAGCCAATTAAACAATTGGATATTGAGAAGCATGTTGCCTTAACCAAAAAATTATTTATAAAGGTTATCTGTCTCATAGAAATATTTGCTACTGACTGTAGGGGGACACTCAATGAGCTCTAGGCACTTGCTAACATTTAGCATATGTTAAATAGCTGCTTCCACTTTGGGGACTCTCTGGAGCAAACACAATAGGAACATCAACAGAATTAGATTGATTTCATAACTTTATATGACAAAATTATCATGAATCTAGGATACCTACAGTGTAATGCTCTTCTTACCCCCCAAATATTTATGGTATTATTGTACAAATTTACTGTACCCACCACTACCAAGTGCACTAAGATACAGTTTATAATGTGAGTTTTTAATCCAAGGTCAAGGATTTTTCATATTTCCACACCATCTTTTCCCTTGTTTCCTCTCTCTAAATAACACAGCTAAGAGACACCATCTGGTTATTATTCTTCTCCCACTGACACTTAAAGTGAAACCTTGTTAATTATGATAGTGTGCATTTCAAAGGCTGATGTAAATAGTTAAGTTTATGAAGCTTTCTCAGTCACCCTCAAACAATGATCTTTTCATGTCAATATTTGCTTTAGGTTTTGCATTTTTTATTACAACTGGTGATGCTCAGGGATCATTCCTAACTCTATACTCAGGAATTACTCCTGGTAGCGCTGGGGACAAAATGGGATGCTGGCAATCGAAACCAGGATGCTGGGGATCAAACCCGGTTGGCTGCATGCAAGGTAGGTAAATACCCTACCTGCTTTGGAATCACTCCATCTCCATCTTCATGTACATTTTTAGAATCTTTCATTTTATTAACCATCAAAATTAATTGGAATAAATATCTTAAAATTTATATTAGGTCAGTATGATTATTTTAGGGAGAAAAAAAACCTACAGATAAAAGTAAATCTCTAAGGTGATTAAATAAAAACTCACAAATATATTTTAAAAAAAGCAACTTTAGGCAAAAAAAATGCTAAAATATCTTTATCCTTTTGAAAATATAGCTATTCAACCTTATTTGGTCATCCCACTATGGACCACCCAAGTAGTCTGAATTGATTCCAATAATAGATCCATTTATTCTTTTCTTCCTGATCTGCTATCAATTTCCTTTTACTTGTAGCCTCCTTAGTTTATCTTTCTTTTTTGCGCTTACTATAGATCAACTTAGCCGTAATTCAGAATGAATAAAAAAGTTTTTACAAAATGTTTGATAATGATCATGCTGTTAAATGTTCTCATTGTATTGTCCTGAACTTCCAGGAAATACTTTTAGCAAATTTATCCATAGCCTATTGTTATTTATAACAATGGTGATGAGATGAATTTATCTAATAAATAAACATTACCCTAAACAGAAGTAGAAAACTACCCTTTAACTAAAAATATAGAAGAGTTCTAAATTTTAGATACTCAAACAAACTCAAGTATTTTGTTTGATTATTTCATGGCCATATTGTCAGTGATTAGGACTTACTTTTGGCTCTACTCTCAAGAATCACCCCTGATGGGGATCAGGGGATCTTATAGAGTGCCAGGGATCAAATCCATGTTGGCAGCATGCAAGATAAGTGCCCTACAGATGTACTATTCCTCTGGCCCAACTGCAGTATTTTTTTTCTATAATTGACTATATATATGTAGAAAAAAATCTATTTTTAAGTATCTTCTTTGTTATGAACTGCATATTCTCTCAGGATAGTAACTCAAAATATTCTGATATTAACACTTAACAGTGGTTTTAAAAAATGCACTAAAATATCATGGCAGATATATTCATAATTTGTGGATATGATGAAGTATCTTGAAAAAATTAATAGTATAAATTTCAATAATTTTATATGCATTTTTAATCCTGAAGTGAAAAGTAGAAAAAACTAAAAGTTTCAAAGAAAATAAAATCTATTTATTCTCTTACTAGTTGTTTTTGTACTTTAGTCACTTATTGAGCTAATTCTCTAAATATGGTTGATGAACAGAAAAGTCAATGGAGATTCTTAAATCTCCATTGTGCCATTGAATCCACTGTATAGGAAACTATTGATAAGTTCCCAAAGACCACACATCATGCCCACACACTTAAGTAGGCCCCATACTTAATTCTGTGAAATGTGATGGTATACCTGTTAGATGAGTATACCAGGTTTTGAGATAGGGGAGAGCTGGCAGCAGTGCCGGCAGCAGTCCTGGGTGGGCCCACTGTACCTTCTGGAGGGGACCGAGTCGGGGAGGGACTCTAGCTCCAGCTCCAGGGAAGTCTGCTGAATTTGGCCACAAAGCCCTGCATGCTTGGGCTTGAATCTTGGGTGGGGCTCTGAGGAGCTGTGGAGTTGGACCTTGAAAATGACTGTGGTTGAGGTGTGTGAGGTTTTCAGAGATCTGAGGGTCTGTCAGCGCAATGGCAAGGATCAAAAACTGGTTCCCTCTAGGACGCCTCATCAGACTAGCAATGAGAGAGCAGGGGAGCAGCCACGCCCTGCGCCCGTGTACCGGATCATGGCCAACAGAACCAGTAGCAGTCCTTGGCCGCTCCTCTACTATTGGCTACTTTTATCTTCCTTAAATTTCAAAAAACTGAAAAAAAATTAAGTCTTGCTAGTATTACATCATTGCTGGAAAAAAAAATCTCACAAAAAACTGACATGCAGTAAAAGTCTATTTCAAATAAAATTATTTGTTTAAAAGGCAGTTTATTGCAGTTTTATTGAAATTGATCCTTATCTCTCAATATTAATCATTTTTCTCTATATAATACTATAATATTGAGTTTATGAGATTTTTAAAAGGAATTTTATGAGATTTAAAAACTGTAAAAAGGACATTTTGAACTCTCACACTGGCCTTTCGCCACCTCAGGTATTCTCCTGGGGTGTGCAGCTGGCCAGGAGGGCGGCTGCTCACACGGCTGCTTATTAATACAAAAACTAGGAAATTCAACACCAAGGGAAGGTGATACCCTCAAGAAAAAAAGAAACAGTACACTAGAGGAATCTATCCCTGAACACTCAACACCATGGGGAAACAACACAGATTCCCAGTTCGAAGAACAGATAAAGGAATCAACCCTGAAGACTCAAGAAAGAATGCAGATGTGCATGATCTCTCTGACAATGAATTTGGAGAAGAAATTGGCAGGATGTTTAAGGAGCTCAACGAAAAAATGAAGCAGATGTCCAATAAAATACAGGAGAACAAAAACGAAGCAGTTGAAAGGGCAATCAATAAATTACGGGGGAAATGAGAGCAGAAATGAGAACCATGCAAATAGAAAACTCAATAGATGAAATGAAAAACACAATAGGGGCTCTCAACAGTAGGATGACAGCAGCAGAAGAGAGAATCAGTGAGACTGAAGATGAGCTACAGAACTGAAGATGAGCTACAGAAAGCACTCAGAAAACTACCTAATTGGAAAAAAGACCGGAAAATGGATCAGCAACGGAACAGAGAACAATGGGATGAAGCCAGGCAGAACAACATAAGAATCATCAGCATCCCAGAGGGACAGAAAAGTAACCCCAAGGAAATTAAAACAGTTAAAAACATCCTGGCTGAAAAGTTCCCCGAGTTAAAGGACGAAAGAATCCAGATCCAAGAAGCCTAACATGTACCAGCAAGAAGAGACCCCAATAGAAAGACCCCAAGATACATCCTAGTCAAAGTAATGGATGCCATAGACAAAGACATAACTCTTCAGGCAGCAAGATCGAAGAAGGAAATTGTATACAAAGGAGCATGCATTCGACTTTCAGCAGACTTCTCAGAAGACACCCTCCAAGCCTGAAGGCACTGGTGGGATATAATAAGAAAACTCAATGAAATGAAGGCCTCAGCAAGAATTCTTTATCCAGCTAAACTTTCACTCAGATTTGAAGGACAGATATACAACTTCTTGGATAAACAACAGCTTAGGAATTTTGTAAAATCAAAACCAACCTTAAAAGAAGGACTGAAAGATCTACTATAAGACGAGACATAACCCAAAAGAACAACTAACTTATACAGAAAGATGGCACAAAAATTCCATGACAATAATCTCTCTCAATGTCAATGGTCTAAATGCACCAGTTAAGAGACACAGAGTGGCAAAATGGATCAAAAAATTGAATCCGACATTCTGCTGCCTTCAAGAAACACACCTGAACAATCGGAGCAAAGACAGGCTTAAAATAAAAGGCTGGAAAACAATCCTTCACTCAAACAACCCATCCAAAAAAAGCAAGAGTAGCCATTTCCTCACTACATTGTATAACTTGCTCCTTTATCAAATACTACATTATCATATATTTGAGATCCAGTGTCAAGTTGTTAAACTCTGTTCCATTGGTATGCATGTCTTTCTCTATTGCAATACATGCTGTTTTAATTACTATCTCTTTGTAGTACAGATATGACATAGGAAAAATGATGTTCCTTGTTAATTATCAAGGAAATGCAAATCAAAGCAACAATGCTACATCAACTCATACCACAGAACCTGGCAAAACATCAAAAAGAGCAACCAGTGTGATGTTCTGAGGAAGGGACTCTTCTTCACTGTTGATGGGAATGCCAACTGGTCCCAACACTTTGGAGAACATTATGGGCATACCTCAAGAAGCTAGAAATTGATTCCACATTTGACCCAGCAATACCACTTCTGGGAATATAGTCCAGGTGCTCAAAAACACACAGCATAAATGTCATCTGCACTTATTTGTTTATTCACAATGTGATTCACAACAGCCAGAATCTAGAAACAACCAGAGTATCAGAGAACAGACAACTGGTTAAAGAAACTATGGTACAGCTATACAATGGAATACTATGCAGTTACTAGAATAATGAAGTCCTGAAGTTTGCTTATAAATGGGTGGATATAGAGAGTATTATGAGGAGTAAAATGATTCAGAAGGATTGTGACAGACATAGAATGATTTCACTCATTTGGGGGAATGTGAAAAAAAAAAAGCTGACATGAGACTAATACTCAAGTTCAGTAGAAACATGGGCCAGGAAGATTGGTCCATGGTTGGAAGCCTGCTTCAATGCTTGGGGAGAAGAATTTGGGATACAGAAGGGACCATAATGACAGAGAGTTAGAAATGACTATTCTAGATAAGAACTTCATGCCGAAAGTAGGTAAAAGATAAAGGATGATAACCTCTCAGTTTCTGCATTGCAAACATAATGCCCTAAAGGAGAGAGAGAGAAAAAAAACGGATAGTGACTGCCAGGAAGACTGGCTGGGGCATGTGGAGGGTGGAAGGAGGGAAACCAGGGACATTGGAGGTAGGAAATGTACACTGGTGGAGGAATGGTGTTGGGACCTTATATCTGAAATCTGATCATGAACAGCCTTGTAATTGTGTAATTCACTGTGATTTAATTTTTTAAAAAATAAGTGAAAATAATATGTTTACATTGCTTAATGAATTAATAATTCATACATATTTAAAACAAAAGATTTAACTGAGTTCACAAAAAGAAAATCATTAAATGAATAATAATACCATTTCATTACAGTTATTTTCTAGAAAACAAACCAGAATACACTTATTACCTCAGTCTCTCAGGTTACTGTTACTCTATATCCAAACCAAACTTTACAGAGTAGTATGTATAATTGTTTAATGTCTTTTTAATATTTACAGAAGTTCTTAATGATGTATCACCTTTTATTTCAGATGACCAACATATATGTTTTTTCTTCTTTTCTTAAACCTATTTAAAAAATAGGTCTTACATAATTTTGTGATTTTTCAGCAGTTTTTAAGACATTGTTATTTACAGCTTTCCCTTGTTTCAATTCTATTATTTCCCTACTTTGTCACAGTTCCTATTTCATTTTTATTGCATTTTTAATTTACTTTGTTTTTATTTAATGTACTTTGATTTTTTAATTTACTTTGTTTTTCTTTTAGATGTATAAGGCAGACATTTGAAATTTATTTTAAATATTCTTCTACACCAATATTTGCATTCAGTGCTTAGATTATTTTAATCCATGCAAGTTTATTAGCTGTATTTTTTTTCCTTTTATCTCAAGATAAATTTTCATTTCTCTCAGTTTTATTTACTCAGAAATGTGTCCTTTATCCTTTAGAAATATTCAGGCTCTCTGATAGTGATTGACATTTATTAGTTTAAATTTGTCAAAGAAAGTTTTATATATCAGAATATGGTCTATGTGAGTAAATATTTATGTGAGACTGAGAACAATGTTCTGTTATTTAATCAAATAATTTGCTAGTGCTAATTTAGTCCAGATTACGGATGAAATTTTTTGCTCAGTACTTTTTTCTGTTATTCTTGTTTGGGCGAGTCAATTACTCACCATTGCTTACAAGTTTGGTCAATTAGCGGTAATTTCTATAATTTTTTTCTAAAATATGTGTTCACTTTTTATTTTAAAAATAATTGTTTCATTTGATACAGAATTTTATGTTGACAGCTATTCTCCAACTCTATGTATCTCCACTTTGACCAACATGCATGATTTCTTAGAGAACTTTCTTTAATTTTATATTTTTCTTTTGTATTTAAAATTGTTTATTTTTCTTATATCTTCTCTAAGTATATTTTTGTGATTTTCTTCAATTTAAATATTATATTATATTCATACACTCATGCACAAGCACTTATGATGCCTTAATTTATTTTATATTCAGTGGTAATTACTTTAAATATTTCCTTTTTTGTCTCATTTCTCTTTCTGATATTCTTATATTATTTTTCTGAATTTCCCTTTGTTGTTAGATTTTTAAGACCAAATTTTCTGTTATATATTCTCTTTGCATTTCTATTTCTAAAGATTCTTTAAAAATATTCTTCTCGTTTAATATCTCTTTGATTATATCAGGCTATTAAAGAGTTCATCATATATTACTCTAGATTCAATATTTGCATTTAATTTAAACAATAATAAGGTATTTTTAATGATTTAACCATACTGCTGTTATTTTGTTAGCTTTGGAGTATATAGAAATCTATAAAATTAGTGAAGTTTTTAATAACAAGGTCTTATTTAATAACAAATGTATAGGTGGAGCTGGAATGATGGTATAGCAGGGGAATGTGACTGCTATGTATGTGGTCAACCAATTTTTAATTCTTGGTACTACATATCATAACCAAGCACCACCAACAATGATGCCTGGGGGTAGAGCTAGGAGTAAGCCCTAAGTACAACCAGGTGTAGCTCCACTCATATAATAATAATAGAAGTAAATGCATAGGTTCTTGATTTCAGGATACTTGGAAGTGATATTCAAATATGTTTTCTATGTTTCATTTAACTGCTCTATATCTTGCAACCAGCCATTTGGGTTTTTACAATGCTTCATAGGTCTGTTATCTTAGGAAATAAATAATTTTAAATATTTTATTATACCACCATGAGATATACAATTACAAAGATGTTCATGTTTGGGTTTTCAGTCATACAGTGTTCCAGCACCCATCCCTCCACCAGTGCCCATTTCCCACCACCAATATCCCCGATTCCCTTCCCCTTCCCTAGCCTGCATCTATGGCAGGTTCTTTATCTCTTTTCTTTCTCTTTTCTCTCTTCCCTCTCTTACATATTGTGGATTGCAATACATACATTTAGAGGTTATCATGTGTATCTTTTTCTTATATTCAATGCTCAGTTCTAGGCTGGTATTATCACTTTCGAAAATTATTAGCACATTGTTCCTTTCTCTATCTTACCTAACCTCTGACTCCCAAATATTTGTGGTAGATTCCACCTTTTGACAAAACCTTCTGATCCATGTTTTGCCTGACATTCGATATTGGTATCATACTATATATATAGTATATATATATGTATATATATATATACATGTATATATATATATATATCATGCAAATAAATGCAGTCATTCTATTTATGTCTTTTTCCTTCTGGCTAATTTCACTCCAACATGATTCTCTCCATGTCCATCCATTTATAGACAAATATCATAACTTCAGTTTTCCCTAACAACTGTATAGTATTCCATTGTGTAGATGTACCAACGTTTCTTTATTTAGTCATCAGTTCTCAGGCATTCTGGTTGTTTCCAGATTCTGGCTATTGTGAATAGAGGCAATGAATAATTTAACTATCAGCCCTTCATCAACATTGGAAATTAGTTGGTTAAGTCTTTGTCTCATTGGTCCACTCATATGAGCAAATAGTAATTGATTTTGACAGCATACACAAAAAAATTTTCCCTACTGTATAATGAAATAGCATATTATGGAACTATCTCCAGGAAAAAAAAACAATTAAGTAACTATCAATGAGATGTCATTAAGAGTTTTTTGTATGTATTTAATTAATCTGTGCCTACCTTTAGCAGTTTTGCTACTCTAGGGAAACTATAAATTATTAAATGTCAAAGCAGCTTTATATTTTACCAAGAATTAAATACATAAGTGAAATAAATACTCTCCATAGATTATAGTAAACACTTAGAATGCACCAAAATAAATGACACAATTTTATTGAATAGTAAACAATATATTTCAGTATTACTGATGGATATCTATATTGAATTTACTGGATGAAACATAGCTAAAATAGAATCCATACGGTAGATATAAAAATAACTTCAGTCCAAACAATGTCTATGTTTAACTTCCCAATATTTTTAAAATATCATATTTTAACTGGCAACGGGACTTTTCAGATAATAAAAATTAGGAGTCTAGAGTAAAGTTTAAGATTATCAAATTATCTTGGTTTATCTGTAGTCTGGATATACACCTATGATAGTATACATATCTTGAATATGTGCAGCCCTGGATTTGTTTCTCTGGATATACAAAAAAGAAAAATGAGAGAGGGAAGAAAAAAGAAGAAAACGCAAGTAAGCTAGCAAGCAAGAGATAGAAAGATAAGAAGGAAATGATGAAGACAGGAAGAAAGGAAAGAAGGAGAGAATAAGGAAGGAAGTCAGGCATGAGACTAATACAAGCACAAATATACAATGAGTCAATGAAGATATTCTGAGAGAGAAAAAGAGAGAGAAAAGGAAAGAGTTTGATTTGCTTCTGACTTTCAAAATGGAATGAGACACTGATCCAATGTTCCTTTAACATGAACCTTTGGAGAAGCCACGAGAAGCTGGAAAAAGAAATAGAACAATTCTCCTCTGGAGTTTGTGAAATATATCTTAATATGTGAACCTCTTGATTTAAGTTAAGTCAAACTTGCTTCATATCTGTGATTTCAAAACTATAAATTATTAAATATGCTAGACTATGCTACTAAGTTAATAGTAATGGTGGGTCAAACAAATATTTCAATTTAGCAATTTAGCAATCATATTAACTATATATATTTATATATAAATACATTATATATTATATACATATATACATGCTAATATATGTATATATATACACCCCTTTTATTATCCCTATTTTTCAGATGTCAAAAGATAGAGAGTTTATATAGTGTGCTTGACAGATTTAGTACAGCCCAAAGCATAAGTCTAACAAAGGATTCAAATATAGAAGGAGGTCTCTGAGAAACTAAAAATGTGTTGTCTTTTTATTTATTTTTTTTCTGGTTTTGGGACCACCTCTAGTGATGCTTACTCCCTGGTGGTGCTTGGGCAACCATATGGGATTTTGGAGATCATAACCATGTTGGCAATGTGCAAGGTAATTGCCCTACCCATTGTACTATCACAATGGCCTAAATAAAATGTTTTAATAGAGAACTAGATGCTAAACATAGTCATTTTAAGGCATCTTCCAAGACACTTGTTAAAATTTAACCTTGCTCTTTTCTTGAGGATTCTTAAAACAGTAAATTAAGTTCATTAAGTTAATTAATGAAATAAATGCCTTCTAGTCCTATTATATCACTGTCACTGTCACTGTCTTCCCATTGTTCATTGATTTGCTCGAGAGGGCACCAGTAACATCTCCATACATCTGTTGCAAGGAAGTGTAGCCCAAGGGAATCTGCTTGCTTCAGAGACAGGAAGAGCCTCAAACCATTCTTCAGGTCATGGAATTGAGGTCCATAATTATTACTGTTTTTTGGCATATCAAATAAAACATGGGTATCTTGCCATGCTCTGCCATATTATAGCTTATAAACATCTTAAATTTAACTTGAAAAGATAGTGTGATATGTGTATACAAATTGAAAATTATGAAGACAAAAACTGGAAAACTGCTATTCATTCAAAAGGAATTCTACAATCTATTTAAAAACATTATAACCAAGATAAGTCAGATTAGTTATAAAGATGTATAATTAATTAGAATTTTAAACAGTTTTGCCCTAGTGTTTCTACATTTCAATTAAGTAATTAGGGAGAAGGGATATGATCATTTCCAAAATGTCCAAGCAATGAGAGCAAATTCTAAGTTCAGTTGATACTTTATAAGAAATTCCCAAATCCCCCTAAGAGATCAATTTGATTCAATATACACTTTCTGTGGATATTGAATTGACAACAACCCAGTGTCTTTGAAATCTAAAGGGAGCTACGAATAGGTGTATTTGCCTAGTATAGTAAAGGTTTGATTCCAATACCCACTTTCTGAATCCCTAGGATAGTAAATATTTGCATTTGTGAAGAGTAAAAATGACTGAGTCAGACTAGGTATGAATAATTCAATATATGGAATATTTGAGGGCATAGCTTTTCTAATTGTTGAAAATCGAGACTGATGGACTGAGCGACAGCACAGCGGGGAGGGCATCTGCCTCCAACCCCAGTTCAATTCCCAGCATCCCATATGGTCCCCTGAGCACTGCGGGAGTAAATCCTGAGTTCAGAGCCAGCTAACCCCTGAGCATAGCTGGGTGTGACCCAAAAAACAAAAAAATAAATAAATAAATAAACAACAAAAAAAAAAAACAAAAGAAAGAAAATGGGAGACTACAATGCTCCCCTATATGATTAGTATGTGATTTAAGTGAAGTAATGGCCATAATGTCCCTAAGATAGGATCATAAATACTGGATGTTCTACATTATCAATTTTGAAAATTAAACAAACTATAACTTATAATACTATCTCAGTTTACAAAGTTAGTGAGGAATAATGTAGGTCATATTTCTGAGAAGGTCATCAACGTGTTCGGACTGGTTTTTTTATTCCATGCTTTTTTAGTCTTTTTTCAAATTATCCATGAGAAATCAAAGGAAGTTTTCCCTTTGGTGTTCTTAATTTCTGAATTGTGGTTGACACAGTCCAACTCAGGGCCTTTGAAATCTGAAGAGAGTTGCTAATAGGTCTATTTGCCTTAATGACTGGGGGTATAATTGCTCCTCATTTCTGTAACTTCACTTGAGACTATTACTGCTCTCTCAGAGCTATCTTAGAGCTGGCTGTTTATACAATGAAAATTTTACAAAATAGGCCTATACTGACAATTTTCCTCTGTATGATTTGGTCTGCCTTCTGCTTGAGGTCTGTTAATTGTCTTCCTCTTCTGCCAGAATTTTTAAAGATGCTACAAAATATTGAGAGCAGTTTTTTTTTTATCTCTTGACTTTCTCTTAATATGAGTAGTTTGCTTATAAATATGAAGTCTAGAAGGAAAAAGTTCCCAAGCAATAAATTCTCACTTAACAAAATTTACAGTTTTATAGTTCCTTTATATTTTATTCTAGACATTTTGAATAGGTATTCTTATTTTCCTTTCTTTTGTATATAGACATATATAAACAAAAATATAGATGTGTTATATAGCTTAACAAAACTCTACCTAATATTTTATTAATTATTTAATCTATTTATTTATTAAGGATTTTTCACAACAACCAGCAGTGGTTAGGGCTTATGCCTGCTTCATGCTCAGGCATCACTCCTCATGGGCTCAGGAGGACCATACGGGTCTTGGGGAATTGAATCTAGATTGACCACATGCAAGGCAAATACCAACACACTGGGCTACTGATAGCTCAGGCCCCTTATTACTGGTCTCGCACATTGTAGTATTTCCCTTTGTTCTACAACCATGCACTTAATAATTAATTACTACTGTAAAGAAGTAATCAATTTTTTAGTTCAGACTTTTACCGTAAGGCAACCAGGAGTCACAGAGTGGAGGGAGGCAGCTACAATAAAGACATGCTGCATCCCTATACCTGACTCACAATTTATTGTTGATGTTGCCCAGGTGCGTTAGGACTCAGTCTGTGTAAGCTCCTGCCTGGATGGATATCAAAGTCCTACTAGAACAAAAGGCAACTGTGACGTTTAATCTAAACCCAGTTGATCTTCTAGTATTGAAACTGGTCCTTGTCACTGAAATTTGGGGTATTCTGAGGGCTGAGGCAAAACCTAGTTTCTTTGCAGAAAAAACATTCTTGACCTCTGGAGAGTATGCTACACACATATACCTCCCCTGTGTCTTTTCTTCCCCTATTCCTCATTGACTTAGGTTCAAAAGAAACACAAAGTAGTATTTTTATTAATGTTACTCTGTCACTACAACAAATAACTTTATTAAAGTTATTCTGTTCCTGCCATCAAAGTGGCAATCCTGTGCTGTTCCACAAAGAAGTGGAAACATTTCTTGTGCTTTTATCTTGCAGCAAGGCAGGGTATATGTTTCTAAAGAGCTTTCATGAAAACAGTTTCTAGTTTCTTTCTACAGTGATTCTGAGGTTTTCTCCAGGGCATACAATTATGATATCATGGACATTAAAGACCTTTACTATTTCAGGAACAGAACACAATAATTTCACAAAGTTTTGTAAACCCATGCAAAGATCTGCAGTGGAGCCTAAGAATAACTCCATATACCACATTGTCATATCAGATCAATGTTTCAATCATAGTGCAGTCTATGAGACCTGAGCTATAACAGAGAGGGTAGGGTATTTGTCTTGTACACAGCTCACTGGGGTTCATCCCTCATCATCCCATATGATCCTTTTGAAAATCACCAGGTGTGATTCCAAGCAAAGAGCCAGGAGTAGGGAGTAACCCTAAGCATAGCCAGGTGGGTGACCCAAAAGGCAGAAAAACTTAAAATGTGAGAGAAAGATGCCGTTTTTTTATTGAAATCACATAGAAAGGAAGACAGCATTCAAAATTTTATTTTATTTTATTATTTTATTTTATTTTATTTTATTTTATTGTAGTTGCTTTTTGGGTCACATTTTGGCAATACTCAGGGTGGCTCCTGGCTCTACACTCAGGAACTACTCCTGGTAGAGCCTGAGGAACCATATGGGATGTTGGGATCAAACCCAGGTTGGCGGCATGAGAGGCAAACACCCTCTGACGCTGTGATATCTCTCTGGCCCCTAATATTATTTTTAAGCTGTACTATGTGGAGGTAAATGAAGGACTAACTGACCAATGAAGAAATTATAGCATGGTGCTGTCTATTTTTAAATGTTTAGTACTTCCTCAATATAAACATATCACTAAAATAAATTCACCCTATGGGCTTTTATGGTCAGTTTTCCTAATAGGTTGAGTTGCGTAATCCACTACGTTCCTGAGTTCTTTCAAAAGAAAAATCATTTTGCTTAGCCTAATGACTATAAACTAAAACTAAGCTCTTGTTAAAAATTATATTTACTTATTACAAGTTGCATTAATAGATTAATTTTTAAAAATTACAAAATGATGCCAATTATTTTCTAGAACATTTTTCTATAATTCAATGTGTACCTCAATTTATAAAAGTGATAGTGACTCATTAATATTTGATATTAATTCTCTCTAAAATAGTTGTATAATGTTATTAAATAATTAAAATTGGGAGGAATATCCCAGATGTATTTGCTCATGCTTGGTACTTACTAGGTTTAATATCTATCTAATTGCAATTTTACCATCTCTTAAACAATAATCTTAAATCAATAATATAGAGCATCCATATCTGTATAGAAATCTGTGTGATAGAACTTCTATCCAAAGGCGACTTAGAATAGATAGTTTTCTTTTATTCTGCTGAAAATGTTATCCCACCTCTTTTTATGAACTTTCCATTTCACTCAAGGTCCTGACAAAGATTTGTGTTCCTGATTAAATAAAATTCAACTTATAATTTATGTCATTTATATTTCTAAATTTATTCTCACAATACCTCAGTTTTGTTTAGTTGACAGAACTAAATGTATAAAAGGAGTAAGTAATATGCAAGTCATAATTGAAAAAAGATCTTTGTAAATTTTGTGACATTGCATAAACATATTTTCCTATGAAACTAAGGATTAACTGTAAAAAATATACTACAGTAAATGAATATAAATGAAATCTCTATGCCTAAGTATATATGTGTGTATGAATATATTTAACTATTTATCTGTTTATCCCCTGATGAACCCAGAATCATGGCAGAGCCTGGCAAGATACCCGTGGTACATTTTGATATGCCAAAAACAGTAACAATAACGGACCTCATTCTCAACAAATGGAGACGTTACTGGTGCCCACTCGAACAAATCGATGAACAATGGGAAGACAAGTGATACAAGTGATACAAGTCATCTGTTTATCAGTCAGTGTAACTGCCATTGAGGTGATAAACTAAAATGATAGTAGCATGAGTAATAATACTTGAGCAAGACCCTCATAGAAACAAGTGAAATGAGGAAAAATTGCAATTAGAAAAAATAAAGCAAGACAGATGCTCCAAATCCCTAAAAATATTTTTGTAAGGCATATTGTACATAAAATAGGTTTTTACCTCATTTTTGTTTAAAATAATTGCTTTTTGATTATGAAGTAACCCAAACGTAACTCATTTTTTCTAATTTATATAATCTTTTGACTTACAGAATAGTCAAATAATTATTACATCTAACTGGAAATTAAGCAATAAAATGTGATCTTTAGTATGAGTAGTACAGAACTCAGCATGTTAATTTTGATCTAATTGGATGACACACTGCTAATCATATAGAACAATTTCTTATAATTTCACCTGCTTCATTTCAGGACTTTCAGAAAAGACTTTTCAATGAAACTTTTCAGACATGTGAGACTTAGATATATGTTGTCATGTTGCAGAATTGTCCTTAGAAAAGAATCTTATTAATAAGGATACAGTGAATTCCATTTATTAAAAACTGTTCCTAATTAAAATGTTTTAATTTTTATGTTTTAAAATATAAAGAATTAGTTTCATCAGTAAATGCTCGAGATGAGAGCCTTCTACTGAGAGTATACCTACATACCACCTACATGGCAGAGCCTGGGAAGCTACCCGTGTTTTTTTTATTCATTATGCCAAAAACTAGTAACAATGGACCTCAACCTGAAGAATGGTTTGAGGCACTTCCTGTCCCTGGAGCAAGCAGATGCTCTTGGGTTACACTTGCTTGTGACAAGACTTATGGAGATGTTACTGGTGCCCACTCAAGCAAATCAATGAACAATGGGAAGACAGTGATACAGTGATACAGTGATAGCTAAACATCTGTCACTACTGGACACTTTACAATGTGTAGTTTTAACATATTTTCATAGAGTATCTACAATGTCATTTGTTGTAAATTTTGTTACATTTTTCTTCTAATCAGATATAAATTGAGGGATTTAGAAGAATATAATTTTCTTTAAATATAGAACCAAATTATGATTATTTTCATAATACTACCTTTGTTAACAAACTATAATTTGATTAGCAAAATGACAGTACAGATGATTTATGCAAGGATTTACTCTAAAAAGATGTTGGATTTACAGTCTTTAGAAAACAAAGTAAAAATGTCTTTCAAGCAAATGCTAGGACCGCCTCCCAGAGAATATTTGTACACAAGCAAGATATGATGAAGTGATCTGAGGATGTGCCCATGATTATGGCCTGTGGAACCAGGTACCACATCAGTCACTCTAGTGCAAGGCAAAAGATCTACCCCCATATTACTGATCAGTTTCCTGAAACAGCTTTTTTAAAGTTGATTCATTTAAAGTCAGCTCAGGCTGACTTTTCACTATGGTACTTAAGTACTTAAAAACATTATTTTTTTAATTTGTAAGAAGAACGGAATAACACTAAATTTGCTTTGGCAAAGATTTATCTGAGTAACTTGAAGAAGACAAATTGGGAAAGAAGATGGTGTCGGTCACTGGACTCTGACTAACAAAAGGAAAATACATGAATCTTACCTTGGGGGCAGGAGGATAGCAAGTAGAAGAATATAAACCGAAGTGACATTTTTAATCCTGCGAATATTTTTTGAAATGAAAAAAAAAAAAACACCAAATCCTGGCTCCTACATATGTGGCCTATTCCCTCTGCCTATTTTGGCAAATTTCTTAACTTAATATTTGAATTATTGCGCTCCGTAGTCCCTGAGGTAGGCCTATTAGAGTCCTTACTAGGTCATTTTTTGTCTGAGCCCCCTGGGCTGCAGAGCCTGGCAAGATACCAGTGGTGTATTCAGTAAGCCAAAACAGTAACAACAATGGACCTCATTCTCAATGAATGGAGACGTTACTGGTGCCTGCTCCAAAATTGGTGAACAATGGGAAGACAAGTGAGGAGGAGGAGTTTTAGGAGCACACTTTAGGAGCACAATTTGAAGCTGCTACTATTTAAAATAAATTTTATTTTATCTTTTATCACATATAATATGCTAATGAAAATGCTATATTGAAGATGATTCAAATGATTGAAATATGCATTTCCTTATCAAATCTTGCCATCAACGCTTTTAAATATTATATACAATTAATTTAATTAAATTAATAAAAATGATTAGAATGTTCATAAATTGCCATAAAGTAAAATTTGGATGATGAATCAGTCACTTTAATTAGACATAGTAATCCATCAGCAAGACAATCATTTACTCTCACTTAAAGCAGTTACATTGTTGTGTGAGGCAGTGTAGAGGTAGGTTGAGTTACCACTAAATTTTTAAGAGGGAGCTAAGTGTACACTCCCATCTAGCATCTATAGGACAAGCAAGGTGGTTAGAAGTAGAATTACTTTTCACTCCATTTCTTTTCTTAACTTGGTTTTACTAGTGCAGAGTGAGATGGTAAACTCATGCTGCACTGTTAGGTAAAGAGTTGTTTGTCTACCTTTAAATTGTTTTCTTATTTTTAGAATGAGGTCTGCAAGTTAATTATTCCTAGCTCCTTCCCCTGTCCATCTTCACTGAAGCCATGTGAGTTAGGGAGGTTTTAGGTAAAAAGCTGAGAATTTATGCGCACCCCACACTGTACCTTTATGTACATTTTTATTAAAAATGTATCCTTTGGATAAAAAATTTTCATAATATAATAACACACTACTAAAAGACAACAGAACATTACTATTTATACTAAGAACAAAACAAATTACAACTTGAATGAGAACAGCCAAGAAAATATGCCAAGACAAAGACAAACCACAGTAATGAAATAGTCTTATCTGACAGGTGCTTTTTTTTTAATTTGAGAAGAGCTTGTTCTCAAGAGGCTTGGAGTTCCTGAATTAGATTTAATAATGATTGGTAATTGGATCTTAACTAGACTAAAACACTGCCTGAAAGATCTGTGTGATAATAAAGATCTAGTATTCAGACCACTGGAAGATGATATATAAATTTTTAGACAGAATAAGCATTCTCGATGTGATGAGAGTATAAGGCTGAAAAATAGTCAAATGTGACTAGAAACTTCCAAAATTTTGGGAAAAGACAAACTAATTATGATTTTAATGATTCATAAAGAAGGCAAATATCAAAATCAAAACTTTAATTAAATGTATGAAAACAAAGATAAAGAAAAAATCTTGAAGATATTCTGATGAATAAAAGGCCTTATCCTCTAACTACTTAGAGAAGTTATTCATTAATTTTTATTGAAGAGCAATGTATAACATTTAGATGAAGGTCCCTGAAATAAAGATATAGTGGACTTAAAGTTCTATATTTCTCTTCAATATAATCATTTGCCAATTGTTCACCTTTCTTCTAATATGCTAACTGGTCCTTAAACTTCATAAATCCTTCTATGTTGGATTACTTGATATACTCTCTAACCCTGTTGCTGAATTACTTGCTTACTTGCTAGCCTTGGTATTTTTATAGTGCTAATGAGGTACTCAAGGTGCCATTGTTAATGTATTGCTATTGTTTTTCTCCTACTGACAAGCTTTATGCATATGCTTAAGCTAAAGAATTTGTTCTTATACAAACAAAAAAAGATAGCAGGGCTCTTTAAGTCTGAGTTATGTACTCCCTGGGTTTCAATCATATTTCTAACTATGGTACTTTCACAGTACCATTTAGGTTAAATCTATTCCTCACTTCCTCAGAGGGACCCTATGAGGGACTGGATAGTTACAAGAAAGTTCACCCTGGTGTTGATATGGGGAGAATTTTAGAGTAAGGCATGCTCTGACTCTAAGTTTAGAGCAAGGTCAGAACAGTTTTGTTCTGTTCTAATCTAAGATAGCTGTGAACTCCCCTGAAGCTGAGGAGAGCACTTAAGTCTGTTGTTGCTGGAGATTGGACATTGAGGTGGATTGAAATGATTAATTTGGCAAGGGAGTGCAGTCTGACCATATGACGTAATCTCCTGTCGGGAGCTCCACCGGGTCCCCAACAGTGCAGAAGCGAAGTTCCTTCTGCCTCGGAAGCTGGGTAGGAATGGATGAAAACTCAGGAACTAATGCAGTTTTAAAAAGGGCTTTACTATTACAGGTTCCAATATACAATCCTAGAGCAGGAAAACCTCCAGACTCTGCATTCCCCAGCTAGGGCCCCAGCCAGGTGCAGGCCAAGATGGCTGCCACCACGTGTTGAGTCCCAACAGAGAACTGAGAGGCCAGAGAAGCAAACACCAAGGGAAGCCAAAATGGCAAAAGGGAAAAAGAGAGCTTCTTTCTTCTTGCAGCTTATCTTAGACAGAACTCTGCCCAACTCCCCAGCCCAGCTCATTCTGGGCAGGGCTATCTAGAGAGAAAATTCAAAGCTTCCCAGCAGAGCTTGGAGGAGCTGCAAGCCAAATGTAAACTTCTCCTGGCAGGGTCAAATGTCCTCAGGTAATTTCTCCCAGCACCTCACCTTTTTATATGCTAATGTTTTTAGCCAATATCCCCTGGAAACCTCCAAGGGTAGAGAAAGGCACCTTAGAGGAGTCCTCAAAAATCTCCCTAAGAAATTGCCCTCATATATTTAATATAGGTATAGATATAAGTTGGGCATTAAGCAGCTATTCTTGGGGCATGGCTCTTCCAATAGGGGGCCCACAAAGTGAGTCCCAGAATTGGCCTGTTCTAGGGGCAACAAAGTCCAAATACATCCACATAAAAACATCAGTACAGAATGTGTGTAATCTTCTGACCACAGGGTTATGTAATTGCTATTTTATTGCAATGGCCCAGGAGTTTGCAAGTTGTTACTCTACTGCCAGGAGGTTGAAGAGGCTGGCTGTTGTTCAGTATGGGGTTGAGAGTATATGGAAAGTCGGTAAAGTGGAGTTGGAAGTAGTAAAACCTGGAGTTTCTAAACTGTGCTATGGTTTATTAACAGGTGGAGATGTCCTCAGCCCAGAATATAACTAGGGAAAATGACAGACCCTAATGTTGTTGGGGACCCAAAGAGCTAAGAAGAAAAAATAGAATTCTCTCATTTTATAGTTGAGTATCATTTCATTGTGTATTGATATATTCCATATATATATATATATATATATATATATATATATATATTATATATATATATATAATTTTATTTTTTGTTCTTAGAATAATTTGTTCTATTTTGTATACTTTCAGTGGAAAAGTAAACCATCACATTCATTACAGGAAACATAGGTGATTACTTAAACAATTAAAAATAGAAATTTCATATGACCTTGTTATTTAACTTACGGCATTTACCCAGAAAATACAAATACACTAATTTGAAAAGATACACATGTTTTGTCTATAGATAGCATACAAAATGAAATAAAAATTTTAAAAATTCTAAATTAAAGAAACAAAATCCAAAAAATATAAAAAAAATTTTATGAGGACGGATAAATTAGACTTGTGTTTAGAAACATAGTGCATCATACATTGATTTTTAATGATGCACAATTGTAAACGTAGTTTTACTAAATAAAATACCAAAAGAAGTAGCTGATTTGTTAAGTCAACAGGATTATTAATTATTTTGTTTTAGTGCTGTATCCAGCACTGCTCAGTGTTTATTTCTGTCTCTCAACTCTGGACCAATTCTGCTGGGCTCAGAACCATCTAGGATGCTGGGGATAAAAACTGGTGACCTAGTGCAAGGCACCTTCCCTACTATACTATCTCTCCTGCTCCAGCTTATAGGACTATTAGTATTGTGACAGAGCAGCATTGTTTGAGTACTCTAAATCAAGGGCTCTTTTTAGGATTATCATTGACTTCCATGTGGGAAACAAATGGTTTTAACATTTATCGCTGATAATTCAGCTTGGTCCATCATTCAAGCTGTTAAACTAACCATACAAAAACTAAACATATTTTTAAATGTATTTCTAAGAGCTCACATCTGATATTAATATTGAAATATGGTCAACATTTGGTGCTACAACATTAAACATTATTTCCTTAATTTGGCCCCTGTGTTAATATAATTTATTTAGACTAACTTAATTGTTTGTGGATTAGCACACCTACTCTATCCAAATACAATATAATAAATTGGGTATCTAAAATACTAGGAAAACTGGTGATTGGATTGAATAAAAAGGAAAAGCAATGTTTAAGGGTACACATATCCATAAGTCCTGTTTTGGACCAGCTGATATTTCTACAAAGAACTATACAGTTCTGGCCCTTGTCTTATCAGGATCAAGAGCACAAAAAGTGAACTAAATAACAGAAATCAAAAGGCAAACATTGACACCAGCTCACAAGTCTTAGTAAGAAAAAAATTCTTAAAAGTCATTAAACAATTTTGAAAAGAAATTCAAGCTGCAAGGACTGAGCTCTGAGATCAGAACAATAAAATCCATGAATTGGAACAGAGAATTTCTGGAAAGAAATGTCTATAGTTTGATTTTTTTGATTACTCACATGTTCTCTGCTTATTTTTTCAGTTTTTAATATATTTTATTATACCAATTATTGCAGTGTTGCAGAATTTTAAGGGCCGCTGCATTTGGCTCAAAACATTGGCATACTAAAGGGCCTAGGTGAGGTGCAGGAGGATTACTAAGGACATTTGACCCTCTCCTGGTCTCCATAACAGTGAGGAAGGTCTGAGTTGCAGGGTATAAACTAGCCAGTTTTCACTCACGCGCCTTGTGGGCTATCGCTGATTACGTCTACCCTTCTTGGAAGTCTTCTCCTTTACAAGCCTTTACACATGGTGGCTGCCATCTTGGCCTACACGTGGCTGGGTTTCCAGCCTGGAATCTAAACACCGGCTTTTCCTTTGCTGATTTGTATGCCTGAACCTGTGATAAGTGAAGCCTTTAAAACTGCATCGGATTTCTGAGTCCCTGGGTGGGCACGACGAACATTATCTGGCCTAATTATCATCGGACAGCGATCATCTGCCTCGAAACCGTGAGTAAAATGAAGGATATCTCATGGTATAGATATATTGTACCTTGTATTGGCTCAGAACCATACATAGCCCAGTCTATAAAGTTCTTTTCTGAGAACTACTTAATCTTTTCACAAATCATCTGGTCCTTGCGATTTTTAAACTGTACCTTGTGTAAGAACAATGTTTATATAGAGAGAGGGAAGAAAGTAATAAATTGAATGCAATCTTAAGGGACGAGGTTTACTCAGCGATTAAAGAAATAAGTGAGAATCATAAACTACAGGTAGACTGGTCTTAAAGCTTGAGGACAGAATCATTAAACAGAGTTTAAAATTTGAAAAGAAATTAGAAGAACAGGAAAGTAAATTATTAAACAGATTTAAAAATTTGAGAAAAATTAGAAGAACAGGATTTAAAATTCAAAGAAAAAAATTAGAAGAACAGGTTTTAAAATTCAAAGAAAAAATTAGAAGAAACAGGAAAGTAAAATTATTAAAACAGGATTCAAAATTTGAAGTAAAGTTTGAAGAGCAGAAGAAGGATATCAGTAAAATCAGCACTATTTTTGAGGAAGAAATTGACAAACTGAGAGTTAGAATAGATGGACAGAAAGAGGAGGTTTGGAAGTTACAATAAGATTGAAAGAACAAAAGGAAGAAATATATAGGAAACTTGAAAACTTAAACCAAGAAATGGATGTGTTACGCAGGGAGATTTCTGATTTCATAACTTATCAATCAGACCTAGCGCATACCCAATACTGAGGCGTGAAACCAACTAAATGCCATCAGAGACACGTCCCAAGGGCTATAGACTTGAAAAAGGTGTATACATTCCCAACTAAAAAATCTAAAAGAATTTAATGTGGCTGATAACTTAGAGGAGGAACAGGAAAACCCAGAGGAGGCAAATTCCTAAGCTGAAAATCTCCCAGAGTTAACCCTCAAGGGGTAAGATGCTCCTCTGGCAGATACTACAAGCCTGATGAGGAAGATTGGGAGGAGCAGGTTAGCTCAAGCCGGCCAGAGCCTGGGTGCCCTGTGCTTGTCAATCTAATAATAATCAAAGAGCAAAGCGCAGCAATCTTTCTCATGACCAATCTAAAAATAGAGTAAAACCGATTCATGAAGACTTAAAATTGAGTCATTAACCCCATTTATGAGGCGGGCGGACAAGTTTGGAATATCAAGTCCTTATTCTTTAAAATATTTAGCTGATTGGAGCCAAAATAATCAGTGGGTATTGGGATTTGAAATGGTAGCCCATACTTGTCTGAACCAATCACAGTTCATGCAATGGCGAATGTGGTAACAAGGGGTAAATATTGAATATTGACACTTTAAGAGAAAGAATCTGTTGAGATTATAACTTTTGCCATGCTAAAAGGTGAAGGTGAATGGCAAAAGAAAGAAAAATAGTTGACTTATTAGAACCTATTTTAAAATTTGTTCGAGACAGCATTAAAAGCGTGGGAAAAAGTGGTTCCGACCCAGAATTCTTTGTAGCTATACGAGAAATTTACCAGGGTCATAATGAACCATACTTTGATTTTTCTGGGAGATTAAGTGAAACAATCCAAAGACAGATTCAAGACCCAACCACTCAAGAAATTCTGAAACGTTAACTCTTGCATATGAGAATGCTAAACTAACTTGTAGAGCAATACTATATATATTAAGGATATGAAGACCTCATGGAATATAAGGCCTGTAGAAATGTCGGTTTGGCCTCCCATGGGACACAGAATGCTATAGAGGCTTATCCTATACAGCAGAGATCAGGAGGGATGAAATGTCAAACATAGCAGGGGAGAAACACTAAATTTCAAAGGATAAACAATGATCTGAGAAACTATGCTACATAATACTCCACCCCTCCTCAGAGGCCCCATCTGGACTATGCCCAAGGTGCAGAAAGGAAAACATTGGGCCAGAGACTGTAGGTCTTGGAGGCGAAGTCAGCCTCAGGCTTCATCTGGACAGATAACCTGCTTTAGCTGCAGAAAGGGGACACACTCCATAGAGATTGCCCATCTTCTAAAAAACTCATCGGTCACAGGGCAACATCCTAATAATCCCTTTAGAAATGTTGCTGGACCTCCTAGGTTCCACAAGCTCCGCAGGCTCAAATTAACTCTATGCTCTCCCAAATGCAGGAAACTGGGTGGGGGCCAGCCCCAGGCCCAGCTGAATCAGGTACTCTCCTTCACTCCACCCGCCCGGTATCCTCCGACTCAGAATCTACAGAATTACAAACAATAAATGCTCTCTGGCCTACTTGTCAGGCAGTGACAGTCTCGACATACTCTGCCCCTAAGACTGTCACAATATACCCAAGCTAAGACCCCAAGCATGCTAAAAAACAGGGATAAAAATGCTCCGGCCTGTCCTATCAGAATTGCAGCCTCTGACATTCTCTGCCCTAAGACTGTCACAATATACCTGTCAAAACTTATATGATACTGCTAAAACAGGGATAAAAGTGACCTGCTCCCCAGGTAGTATGGGTTTGTTCCAGGGAGCGATTTGGGCTTGAAATTTAAGGGAATTTGCACTTTTGGACTTCTGGGTCCTGAATCTCATGGAGAGATAATACTGTCAATATCTGTGCCAACTAAATGAACGGAAAAAAGGGGAACCACTTAAGGTAAACTACTATTTTTGAGGATCCGCCTTATTCAGTCCTTTTAAATACCCTAGAACTTGGTGGCTTAACAGTACTAGCCTTCTGCCAACTTTCATTGTTGGTTATACAGCCACACAGAACCAAGCCCACCAGCCACCTACTAACTATCTAGTTGGCTACACTACCAGAATTTCGCAGGCCAAGCGGCTGGTTATACCCATCTAAATTTAAAAAGGAAATTCAAAGGCATGTTGGATAATAGGGCAGACATATCCATAATCTCCACTAAGTATGGCTCAACTGGGCCCCTAAAGAAAGGTTCCCCATAGCCTGAGCGGGGTAGGCAATATCTCTCCTCTCTTCTCCGACAGAGTGCGAGGTGGTTTGTCAGACTTCCACTGAATACGGATAGTTGGTGGCGCAACTGCCCCAATTCAAAAGGGTTACTCCCGTGTTAAGCTTATTATGGAGAGCTGGAACAGGTGCGCTGATGGGGAATTGACGAGGTAAGTGGGAATTACTGCCCCATCGTTCCAGCATGTCTTGACCCCATAAAGTTAAAGGCATAGGGCTATGTAAAGGCTGAGGACCATGCCTACATTCCCCCTTCAGGGCCAATACACGGCAGCCTAACACCGGAGTAATCCTTTCGAATTGGGGTGCCTGTGTTTAAACGCCCACCAACCATCCGTATTCAGTGGAAGTCTGACAAACCTATATGGACACCACAGTGGCCTCAATACCAAAAAGAGTAGGCGCTAACAAATCTAATGGAAGAACAGCTGAAATTAGGGGACATTATGGTTATTTTCAGAATGGAATTCTCCTGTTTGTTTAATACAGAAAAATCAGGCAAACATGCCTGGCTGGACTGACTTAAGGAATGTAAATTTACTATGGTCCCCATTGCTCCCTGGGCAATCACTCTCCAGCAGCTATTCCTAAAGATTGGTTGCTAATTATCATAGATTTAAAAGACTGCTTTTTTACAGCATACCCATCTACCCAGATGTTCGGAAAAGGTTTGCATTTTAAGTTCCTTCATTAATCATAAAGGCCCTTTACATAGATTCAATGGACAGTATTGCCCCCAAGGATGACTAATACTTACGATGTGTCAACATTTGTTGATGAGGTTTTTCGACTGATTCGTGCTAAATTTCAAGGGGCTACATCATCTACTTCATGGATGATATTCTGCTGAGCTTGTGATAATTCCAGAGATCTGTGAATTTATATAATGATGTGATGCCAGATTTACCAGAGGCTGGCTAAGTAGCTGGGAAAAAATCCAGATGCAGCCTCCATATGAATATTTGGGCTATGCTCTTGACTACCACAAAGGGCCCTCAAAATTTCCATTAGTCAAAAAGGCTCAAAACCTTGAATGATTTTCAAAACTGCTGGGAGATATCAACTGGGTGCGCTCCTCCCTTGGTATTCTAAATGTGAGCTCAGTAACTTGTCTCTACACCCTTGAAGGCAGATCTTGCTTTAAACAGCCCAAGGCAGCTAACTCCCTAAAGCCTCAGAAGGAATTAGACTTTTCATGGATCGGATTCAAAAATCTTACCTCTCCAGATTTGAACTTGGAGAAAAGGTGTGGCTATTGGTCTTCAACACTCCTGAGTCTCCAACTGCTGCTATAGCCCAATTGACCTTTAGAATGGGTTTACTTACATAACAAGCACTGTATTGTTACACCTTACCTTGAGATGATAGCTAACCTTTTAATTAAGGGAAGATCAAGAAACCCGGCACATTTTGGACATGATCCCCATGTAATTGTACTACCTGACCCCTAAAAAGAAATTGAAGCTGTTTTACTCACTCAGTGAATCCTTCAGAGAGCTTTT